>JAKJXP020000024.1:160078-185945 GCA_022225965.2 Diatrype stigma | reverse complement strand
TTCAATACAACAGAACATCGGGTTATTTTGCTATCTTTTCTGCAACAAGCCGAAGCATATCACCAATAGTTATAGGCACCTCATCGGTAAAGAGGGGGGGGGGGGGGGGGGGGGGTGGGGGGGGGGGGGGGGGGGGGGGGGGGGCAGGTGTAGGGCACCAGGAAAAGCCACGGGTTCTCTTTCCTTCTTGCCTTTATGTATGTGGACCGAACGGTGTTGGACTTCGTGGAGGTTGCCTAGGTAATCATGCAAGCCTTGAAAGTATGCAGACTTCCTACGTGATACTTGGGAAGTAATATGAGTAGACGATTTTATGTTCATTGATGTCGATGCCATACAATTAGTCGGGGCTAGGCTTGTTGTCCTAGTACTTTCCTGCTGTCGATGGAAGAGTCATAAGTGAATGCCTGATGTATGACTTGTTGTGACCTCGTGGCCCATTCTAGATTTCAGGGTTACGTCCAGAGCAAGGGGTCTGCAAAAACCATAGGATGTAATTCTAGCCATAATCTAGTCGTATGTCGGACATGGCCAGTGTACTATAATGAGTCTTGCCCGGCGTACATAGACCAAACTCTGTCGAAGACGAGCATACAGCAAAGCCTGTCCCTTCTCATTTCTCGACTGTCTAGGACATCCTGCGAATGATAGAAGATGAAGCCCCTTTACCTTAAGAGGAGAACGGCATACAGCCCGCAACTCGTCGGCTTCTTGGTGAGAGCCCCCCCCCCCCCCCCTCTTCCCTCCTCCCTCATTCTCCCAATCAAAAGACCCCCATACCCCCAACGACCTCCGTCAGATTAGGTTTCGAAATAACATTCTCGCGCTTCTGGCATCTGACAGCGCCACGTACGACGTCGCCGACCTGGGCTGGTGCTCCTCGCCGCTCGACTACATCGACCGTACCCAGTCGGGGTGGGGACCGAAGAACCAAACTGGGTAATTACGGTTGAAGGTTCAAGCCGGAGTTAGTTAACCATTCCTGCAAGAAGCGCGCGCACTGTCGCTGTTGAGAATGGATCCGTTGTGCAGCAGCATTGTGTGGTGTTTCCTGTGAGGTGCATCCCCCCTAGCCCCCCTATTATGCCAACTGTCTATAGGTAGTGTCTAGGCACCTAGTCTATCTTGCTATGTAGATAACCCCTATCGATTCATCCCCCTGTCACAGGTTTAAGGGGAGTGCAGAAACTTTCCGCTCCGCAACCCCACCCATTTGTAATTGATTTCTGGATATTTTGGTCGGTAGATATTGGATCGATGGAATGACCACCCGAGCATGTGATGGATGTTGTATTCCTTATTAGTCAGACCCAACTGACAGGCAGGTCGGACGGGACCTGGACCTGGAATGGCCCTGGGGTGTTACCATAATGTTGCACCTGTTGTCAGTTGAACGAGCGTACCGTAGACTGGTGCATGTCGGGTACCTACGCTGGTAGCTAGCTAGCTAAGTAGGCTTCTACGACAAAATTTTGCATCAGCAGCCAATAGCAGCAGAATCCAATATCCGAATTGGTGTAGTGGCCAACATTATCCGCTCTCATTTCATCTGTGCGATGCGATCCGGGTAGCCCGGGGTTCGATTCCCCGATTCGGAGTTCTTTTTTTTTTTCTTCTTTTTCTTTCGTCTTTTTGACGTCCTTTTAACTTTTTCATTCCTGGCGGTGACCTATTCTCAGTGTTATTATGTTGCGTAGTTGGCTTTTTGCTGTATTTGTTTTATCTATCTATGCATGGTTTCATGTGTATATCTTCAGGGACTATGCCACTATCATGTCTGCCCATCAACCATGTGGCCTCCACGAATGGTTTCTCAGTGGTGCACCATTGATGCCCATGGTATGAATAGCCTAGCAGTGAGAACATGTTGCGACAGCTATGACCAATCATTGCGAGGCTTGTCATCACATATGTGATTGGCGGTCGGGCTATCGGAGAGGTTCAGAGAGCCTGAGCTCTTCCAGCCTTACGAGAGTCTTACAACCTCAAACCTACCGCTGCATTACCAGGCTCTATGTCTCCCTGGCAGTTCTGAATGTGGGAAGGGCACCACGTATATTGGTTTGTGGCGCTTCAGACCCCCGGTCCCCATCCCAAAGAGTCAAGGTACTTAGGTATCAATGGCTACCAGCAGTGCGACCATGGAGGATGGCATAGAGGAGGCTTCGTCACAAGATGCGCGCTTTGCGCATAACTGTGATGAAGTATCTGAGATGAGAAGACAACTCAGCCGTGACCGTGTATTCAGAATCCACGCCGAGAGCAAGTTAATCCGACACTCTCGCATAAGGATGGGTGACAGATGCGGTACATTTGAGCAGCGTTTAAGTGGCCTTCTTCTGTCCTTCGGCGTCCTTGCAGTTATCTCCTTGGGCTATCCAAAGATGGGTGGCAAAACTGGCAAGACTCTTCTTGGCGGAAGTAGTTTGCTGTTCGGCGTTTCAGCGATTAGGATGTGGCGACACGGCCATTTCCGGGAGTATTTGGCAAGATGGTGGCCGTTGGGTCGCTGGAAACTTTTCGACCCCGAGATGTTGTCACCCGATAACAGAGATATTTCAAGGCGGCTCTGCAACTTCCTAGACCATGCTCAAAGCCCCGTGGATGGGGATCAACTCAACACTGTGAGTGGCTGTCTTTTCTCAGTCGTTGAATGCCTCGCTCAAGATGCGGTTAGGATCATGTAACCTCGCGTACCTCTGATAAAGCTCAGTCTGATGACACGGCAAAGTATGGGGAGATATACTGGCTGCCCATACGTTCGGGGAATTATTTTCGTCTCTTGGTGCTTGAGCCAGGGCGCTTCGATGAAGCCATAGTATGCCGTTTGGTCAGTGTTGTTTTTGGACAGAGCAGCGTTCAGTACGATGCCCTGTCCTATGTCTGGGGCGATGCGACGGAAACCGTGTCCATTACAGTTAACACCCAGTCTTTCGAAATACGCAAGAATCTGGACACGGCTTTGCGCTATCTCCGACTCGAAAAGGGACGAAGGGTCCTCTGGGTTGATGCCATCTGTATTAATCAGCATGACAATACCGAGAAGAGCTGCCTTGTAGCAGGCATGTCCGATATCTACGAGCAAGCCAAATACGTCATCGCTTTTTTGGGCCCGGGCCTTAAGCACTCACGACTCTTTGACTTCTGTAATGAGTTCACGAACGATGATGTCGTTGACATGTTCCAAGGTGATGAACTTCAAGCGAGGCTTGAGAGACATGGTATTGAACGCATCCTTGCAGAATTGATACACTTGTTGAACCAGCCATGGTGGTCGCGGGCTTGGATTATTCAAGAACTCGCATACGCAGGGACTGATCCAATGATCATGTATGGTGATGAGTATACTCACGTGCGCAATTTCTACCGGCTTTTCGAGCACTTCCATGAACAACAACAGACCTTCTTACCAGAAACATCCGAGTCTGACGGCCTCAACGAATACTGGGGATCTTTGAAAAGGAGGCAGTCGAACCTGCTCTGGCGTGCCCGCTTCCACCCAGCGATGCACTCAGTCGCCGAACTGCTGCAGGCTACACGAGGACAGCAGGCTACCGATCCTAGGGACAAGGTGTTCGCCTTTCAATCGCTCATGATGGAGCCGGCGCGATCGGCTTTTACTCCAGACTATACGAAAACCACATCCGTGGTCTACACCAGGATGGCAGCCTATCTGCTATGCATTGAGAAATGGGACAAAATGTTTCTCACCTTTCCCCTCGCCAGTAGCCCAGAGCTTCCGTCATGGGTTCCTGACTTTTCATCGGCACAAGATGAACTGCATGATCTGCTCTGGGCTGATACTCCGCGGCTTCAGATCGGAAATTTCCAGGCAGTAGTGAAAGCGGCTGTGCTAGGCGTTCGCGGGGCATGTTGTGGTAAAGTCAACAGCAAGGCAGCCCTAGTTGATGATGAGGATGCGAATGTTTCATACCATTTTGCCAGTGATATACCCCAATTTTTATTGGAAACCGTCGAAGCCACCCTGACTGTCTTCGGACAGGGGCCTGTTATCGAGCCAGATGAAACCGAGAAAGTCTACCAGGCAATGATGGCTCGACCTGGCATGTCGTTCTTCACTATGGATGACCTGGAAATGCTCTTTGACCGTATGAGCCAGGGTTACCCATGCCAGGCAACCAGACTAATGTCGCGGAAGTCATCCCATACCGATCCAGAGGAACTGATGGCCGCCCTAAGCAGTGGTATAAACCAAGTAAGATCGAAGGTTGCTCCAAAATGGTTTGACCGATCCGAAAGAGAAGGGCCGTGGATGAATAAAGGATACCAGACCGCTCACCCGTATGAAATGGAGAAGTACATACAACAATTCCAAGAGGACTATAAGCACAGTAAGCGGAAGGCCGAGAAAGAATCCCGGGATCGGGCTCGGCGCAGACGCAACCTTGGGCCTGGGGAAAAGAGGGTACTCGCCAGTTCAATGCTGACGAACGTGGTGTTCACGACAGAGACAGGACTGGTTGGGATTGGGCCGCTGGACACTCAGCAAGGGGACTGCGTCGTGGTATTATACGGAATCGATATCGCTTTCGTAGCACGACCTAGGAATGATGGAGGCCCGATGATGCTGGTAGGAAAAGTCTGGCTCCACCAAGACGCAATCACCAGGATTCGGGAGGGTATTGAAAAGAGGGACTTCGAAGAAAGTACTCTGTATTTCCGTTGAAGGGGACATGATTAAGATGCATGTCCGATGGTGTAAGGCCCGTGAATGTCCGTGGTTGCTTTGTTGAACGGACGTTAAACTAAAGCGTCAAGATGCCAAAGAATACCGTTCGGGCTGGTATGAAACCTCTGGAGGTTGCGCCTCGTTGTATGATACCAAACGTGAAGTTGCTCCCAAGTTGATGCCAAGCGCCCTTTAAAGGGATTATTACTACTTACCCCTTTACTGGATCATGTTAGTCGTAGGACCACTTATAGGGGCCATAAGCCACCACCAGGTCTGTTGTCCAAAGGGTATGCTACTGGCTGCATCATTACTTCTAGTTAATATGTTGGTGATTACGTAGCCCTTACGTAGTGATGACTTATAATAAGGGCAAATCATGGGGTTCACCTATATGCAGTCGGTAGTTGGTTTCGAAGTACTTAAGTCAAGTCCCTTTTGTATCACCCCAAATGATTCTAGGCCTCAACAAAATATAATATCAGAATTGACTAAAGAATGCCAGAGCTCCTATCGACCACGATTTCTGATCGAGCTGGGAGTCGTAAATACTCGAAATTCGGCATTCAATCTGATGGAATGATCAGCCCGCCGATGAATAATGGAAGCGTAACTAGAGAATAAAAGTAGAAGTCATATATAACCACATTAGAGACCTAGCCATTCAGGGACATTTCTATATATAACCACGTCGGAAGATCGAGAACAGTAGATCCGCTGCGTGAGCTTGGACAAACCCCTGTCTCTACCATGTAGGTGAGAACTAACGTAATAGGGGAGAAAGGATGCGCTAGATGGTTGTCTATATAATACAGGGGCTAGACCATGCACCGTTGGGTCAAACCCCACCCTGCTTTCATCGCCCTGTGACCTCAAAACACCATGTCTGAGCAGATTACTCAACTGCTGACGAACCTTCAGGCTCATGCCGGGCCGGGTCTCGAGATATTGACACAGAAGGAAGATAGCCGCTTCCAGGATTTCGCCAAACGATGGACAAACATTGGCCGAGAAATTCCTGCTGCTATTGTTCTTCCCGAGACGGAAGAGCAAATCCAGCAAACAGTGATCATCTTCTTCCGTATTTTATCTTGATACAGGACGAAGCTAATCCCGTAGGTCCAATTGGCTGCTCGGTTCTCGGTGCCGTTCGTTCCGCGGAGCGGGGGACACAGCGAATGGTCTACCATCGGCGAGAATGGGATCATCATCGACCTTAGCAAGTATAAGGCAATCGAGGTCGATGCCGCCAGAAGGAAGGCCACTTTGAGGGGGAATATTCTGTCTAAGCAGGTCGCCGTTGCTCTTGCCGACGCTGGGTTTTTCACAGGTGAGATTGGGACACTTTCCTCGCAGCCCCGACATCACACAGCCGACGGAGGAGCATACGCACAAACGTCAGATTCTGTTGTTGGTTCTTTATTGACTAGATACCTACGTATGCAGCACTGGGGAACGGTAATCCTGTCGGCGCTATCCCCTATTTTCTGGGAGGGGGCGCTTCTGTAACCACCTCGGTCACCGGGTTCGGCTCCGACCAGATCCTGTCCGCCCGCATGATAGATGCGAAGCGCAACGTTGTCCAAGTTACGGAGGAGAAGGATCCCGATTTGCTGTGGGCTATTCGCGGAGCGGGTCAATTCTTCGGCATCATAACCGAGCTCACCATCAAGGTCCATCCACTAAGCGAACTTGGCAACGACCAAGGGGTCATATGGGTGGGCAGCTTTGTGTTTCCCCTGGAGCGAGCCGAGGAAGTCGCCCAAGCTATGAAACCTCTCATGGACGATGGGAGCAAAGCAACGGCTGGCCTCATGATGACCATGGCTGCCCCGCCCGCCCGTAAGCCATGCTTGGTTATCGCCGCAAGGTTTACTGGGGATCCCGATGATGCGAAGGACACATATAAGCCTTTGTATGACTTGGCGCCTATCGTAGCAAGCGGCGGGCCGGTACCAATTCAGAACACCAGTGACGCCCGCGAAGCACTTGCTGCTAAGGGTGATTATAAGCGCTTCGGTGTAGTCGGATTGAAGCGCTTTGACGTGGGAAGGTTCTTGCAGACGGTGGATGTCTGGAAGGCTCTCGTGGAGGAATGCCCTGATGCCATTAATACGGCCTTCAACTTCCAGTGGGACGCACGACCTCCGAAGAAGCCTGGGTTTGATTCAGCCATGTCTCTCCATGATACTCGTTATTGGCAGTAAGTAATTAGATGCTTAACTATGTGTCCAGCACCTATCCGCCTGCAGCTACTAGTTGCTAACCATACTCTACGAAACAGGAACAACCTCATCTGGCATACCGATGCTGCGAGCCGAAAGAAGGTCGATGAGTTCAACGAAAAATCAATTGCCATCATGCGCGGTCCAGACCAGACTGAGTACGTTGATTTCCAGAATGGCACTCGCACAGGACCTATCGAGTGGCGTTTCAGGGGCCACGGTAAAGTGGAAAAATTGAAAGGCCTTGAAGAAGAAATGGGATCCGCAGGGCGTGTTCACAAAGCAGCTGCTTGACTAAAACGACCGTTGTTAGGCATTATGTACTTTCATGATTTTTTTACTACGAGCGTCACGTTTGGTATAATTGAACACTCCCAAGTAGTGAGTCCCAAAACCGTCTGTTGGCCACGAAAAAGCGCAACATTCGAATTGTCAAGTTTCATTGAACGCTGATTTGGAGTTTTATACTCTTACACCGTCATTACCTCCAAGTGCCTTTGGAGCATCACCCACGATTAGAATCTCTTCTCCCACCATGTAGGTTTGCGGAAACTGCATGAAACGACGACAATCGGCACTCAAGGCAGTAGCATACTCGTCGCTGTGGTGGAAGGCGAGCCAGTCGTTCCACGTTCTGACATAAAGCTGGGCGCATCCATCATAGTCCTGGACATTTGTCGCGTTTCTGAATAGCCCTTTTATTGACGTATTTTGCTATACTCTGCTAAAGCTCTAAGGAAGGAAGGAAAAAAGGAAGCGTCGGAAGGTATAAGGGGAGATCGGACCTTTATATAGGCCCAAATGGACCCCCCCTAGGGGGGTTCCCTACTAAAGCGTTATACCCCTTTAAAACAGCTCCAAAATAAACCCATTTTACCGCGATACACTCCTTTTTTTAAGAGGTCTCTAACCTAACAAGAAAAAAAAAAAACGAACAAAGCTATATACATAAGGAGATCATTATCGTAATCTCCGGAAATGATATATAGGAATTACTTATCGTAACCGGTAAGGAAACTATATATGGAAAGATTAGGACGGTTAAAACGAATAGCCCCTTGGAATTACCCTGGGCGCCCAAACGTACTTACGTATGGATCCCTTCCCGCGCGCTCTTTACGAGCGGCTTCCGACGACGCTATATTAACGGCATTCCTTCGTACCGATAAGTGGCATTCCGAACCGCTTTTATAACGGTAATTGTCGTGTTCCTTTTCCAATGAGGGAACTTTCGCGTTTCACTTGAACGACGATCAACCTATAGGTGATGCCACGCAGCGTACCCGCAACGGCCCCAACTAGCCGGAGTGATAACCATTTACTTTTGGGCTTTCACAAAAGAAACCACCCTGATCGAAAGGAAAGGAAAAGGTCCTGGCACTTCCTTGGTGTTGTGTCCCGAGCGGCAGTACAGCGTCCCATACTGGCCCGTATACAACACCAGCTTACAACGTGCCCCTTTTAATACGGGAAGAGCATCCAATAGACCTTGTTTTGTACCGGGCCGGTACCCCCGAGCGGAGGCAGGCACCGGCCGTGCTTGAGCCCGGGCTGGCATCCCCGAGCGTAGGCGGGCACCAGCCGAGCTCCTTTGCTGGACCTGACCGGCATCCCCGAGCGTAGGCAGGCACCGGCCGAGCTTTTCCTGGTCCGGGCCGGCCCTAGACGTTACTCCCTGAAAAGGGAGAAGCAAAGGAGGGAAGGAGCCGGCCCATACTTCGGCCCGGGCTGGCACCTACGCAGGCACCAGCCGAACTTCCTAACCGTACCTACCCCCAAGCCCGAGGACCCTTAGCCGAAGGATCCCTTAAGGTTGGAAGCAGGCTTGTTAATATAAAAAAGATCAGGACGGCCGAATTAAACGCCCTTAGCACCGGTAATGCCACGTTTAGTACTTATTACTTTAGGCGGCATACGGCTTTAGTCCTTAAATAACTATAGCTATCTTTACCTTACCGTTAAGGGCCTATATAAAAAGGACCGCCTTAATTAAAAAAAAAATCGTCTATATATAGCTTTTGCCGCTTTATAATATAAAGGGAAATATAACAAAAACCCTTAGCGTTTTTCCTTAACGTTTCCACCGGTTTCGGCGATTTATAAAGACTTACCGAAAAGAATCGTCGGTTCTTTATCTGAAAAAAAAAAAACGTTAGCGCAAAAATTAGGCCCTTTTAATCCATAAGTAAAAAAAAGAAAGCACCAAAACTGGGCTAGCCCGCTTCTTTTTAAAAGGATTGGAACCAAATCCGAATAACCGATCCGAACCGCAAAAACGAAGGATTTAAAGTTTTGCCTATTTCCTAGTTCGAACGTTTTGCGACGCTTTAACGAATAACGCCCGTACGAGATTTCGTCGAGCTAACTAGGAATAAAAAAAAGCTCGTCCATTTCCGAAATCGAAAGCGAAAAAATATAACGCATTATTTTTTTAAGCTAAAAACAATAGTTTTTACGAATATCGCGTTCGTCTTTTTTATTCGGAACCAATCGTTTTTTTCCAAATAAACTTCTTTCGTCCAAACCAGTTCTATTAGAATTACGAAAAAATTAATTTACGTATTCTTAATAGCCGAATAAAGGTCGCTTATACGAAAGCGGCGTACGAACTTATAAAACGAACAATTATATATCTTTAAAATAATCGATTTTTTAAAGGATTATAATAGCTTATTCCGTATAGGATCAAAAGGAAATACGTCCTTTTATAACCCTTAAAAATATTAAAACCCGCTAGCTTTAAGAAAAAAACAAAACGTAACGAAAAAACTTACAAACGCAACGAAAAGCGCAAACGGAAAAAAAAACCTCGCAAACGCGGAAAACAAACGAACGAAAGGATTTCGTAAGCGCAACGAAAAACGCAAACGGAAAAAAAAAAAAAATAAAAAAGCACGCGCAACGGAAATTGGCTCAAAAAATGAAAGCACCGAATCCGTAACGAACCCGGACTCATAACTGTTGCGTTTCTAAATAGCCCTTTTATTAACGTATTTTGCTATACTCTGCTAAAGCTTTAAAGAAAAAAGAAAAAAAGGGAGCGTCAGAAGGTATGAGGGAAGATCGGACCTTTATATAGGCCCAAATGGACCCCCCCTAGGGGGGTCCCCTGCCAGAGCGTTATACCCCTTTAGAACAGCTCCAAAATAGACCCATTTTACCGCGACAACATTCCCGCCGAGGCTCCGAGCCCGCTCCTTCATCTCAGGGGTTTGGGGGTACTAATACAACCTTTCTTAGCCTGTCGTACACACATTATACGCCCGGGGGCGTGGAGAGGCAAAGCCTTTGTGGGCAACATAGGAACAAATATACGACGCGAGACGTAGGGCCCATACCAGAACGTAGCGCACAATGCGCTCGCGAAATATTTGGACTGCTGCTGCCATATCGGCATGGACTGTTCGCCAGTGGCCGAGGAAGGTTTCATAGTCGATCGAGTCAAGCTTTTTGAAAAACACGGAGACCTTTATGTACGGCTGGACGTTGGGTTCCGCATCGTAGCTGAGCTGGGGGTGTGTGAATTCATGCTCGATTTTATCCCAAGCCATGATACCTGCTGCTGACAGTACCTGATAATAGTACCAAGTTGAAAGTAGAGGCAATTTCGACGGAGGAATATAAGATAATAGCTGTGTACGAGAATAACCAATAACCGTGAGAGCTGGGACTGCTTGAGCCTCTTTAAGCCGTCTGGATATTACACCATTTATATATGCATAGGTATTTTATAAGATGTCCCGGCATCTACTGCGGGAAGTCTGAGGCGTGCTTGTTCTATAACGCAGTGGCGCAGCCTCTATTCTCTATCACCCACTTATCTTATCGGAGATGTGACTTACGTCCGACTGTCCTTCTGGCAGTAAGAGGTTCTTGTCGGGGATAGGAGCTAGGAGCTATCCAATGAAGCAGTACCTGTAACTCTTACTATAATTCCTACCTTAGCTAGAGATCTTTACTATATATAGTAGAAAGCCCTGGGGTTCCAGCTAGTTACTCTGACCTACCGTACTTGAAACTCACGGTATCAACAATTTGTATGCTTTGGTTTAATATTGTGTTCAGATGGGACAGGAGAATGGATTTCGCGTATACCAGCGCGGGCATGACCTCCTTACTTCCTGACAACCCCTCCCAACATTACGCAGAGGAGTTCCAACAATGAGTGTTAGAAATAAATAAGCTTTCAAGAGAAGGGGGAAAAGCCAAAGAGAAGAACCACTTGGTTCGTATAGCATGAAGAGTATCAATGAGCATTATACCTCATACCAAAAGCTCTTGATCAGGATTGATGGTCTCTCGAGCTCATTTATTGTCAACCCAATCACGGTGGACCTTGAGATTCAATCAGAATGGTGAGGTTTCTTCTAGAACTCTACTATCGTGTCTACCAGCACTACCTCAAGATCGTGGTGTCTAGCCTACCACTAAAAGTTCTCCATCATCTCATGATCTTCATGATATGACTCCTGGACCCCTCCACATCCCTTGCATGGCAAACTGGCCCCGTATGAGCATTCGTCGCATCTGCCACAATGCCACTCCCTCCATTCCATGCACTCAGCACATTCCCGACAATGCCACGTATTCTGGAGCAACCGGGGTTAGTATCTGGTCTCAACCTTTTGAGCGGAAAAGGGGTGCCTGGAAACCGCCTGTGGTCGGAAACCATCACATTCAAATCTCCGGGCTTCTCAACCTCGCGAATGAACTAGTGAAAGAACATACGGATTAGGAAAAAAGCACTTACGTCACTATGTTCCCATGTTCCAAAGGGGTTTGTTGGATCGTTTCGGCAGAACGAGAACCACCACGATAGTTGGTCGTCCGCGAAGGCAAAGCGCACCAGCTGTGCCTTCAGCTCCGCTCGTTTCTCCGGATGGTCTCCCACTTTCTCCCACTCATCATCCCAGGGCCCAAGTTCTCGTGACTCCGTAGCCATCCCCAGCCATCCCCCCATCAGGACATTGTCGAACAGCCAGTCCACGTTCACGGCGCGCTGGCGCTGTGGAGTCTACACCAATATCCAGAGTCAACGACAGGCAACGAAAGGAGACAAGGGCTCTAGATTCTCACCTGCTTCAGCAGCCAGGTCACAAAGCAAGGATGCGGCTGGAGAGAGGGGTCGGCAGTTCCAAAGATGCGGGCCAGGTTGTCGAAGGGGTTCTGGCACGCCTCGCGGCACCCGCAGTCGACTGAGGAGCAAGGGTAGCCATACTTGCTACAGGCGCAGCCGCGGCAACAGGCCATCACCTTATCGGTAGACTGGCATCGGCATTTGACGAAGGCCCGATCAGGAAGCTCGCTCTTCACCTCCGTAACCGGGGCGTTCTTCAGGTAGCGAGGGCCAGATGGGCCGCAGAATGACTGCATGGAATCATCGTCCAAGGAACTCGCTTCACTAAGGAGCGATCTCCTAGCTGAATAGCACGAAAAGGACGAAATGCGCCATGGTTAGTTTTCAACTCGATGAAATCAACGGTCTAGGCGTTGGGAGGGTTTTGGCTCACCGGGTGTGTCAACGGTCATCCTGTCGATCAATCCCAAGCGTGGGGGCTCGTGTCAGGTTGGGGTGGTTTCTTGACCGAATGGTAGGAGTTCTGTGTGTTTACAAAGTTAGAAATTGCGGTCTGGAGCAATATTCTGTTGAAAGGTTTTATGTGTGGTCATAGTTCCGTGCGCGATGATGGTTTGGGGAAGGTTGGGTATATATACTGTAGAAGTTATATTTCCCCGACCTTTCCTAGTCAGGAGTAAGTACGAGGCCAGCTAGTGTTGTGATAATCTGTCAGTTCTGCCAAAGAGCCTTTTCTTGGCCATTACAGTCGTGTTCACGGCGCAGCAACTCTGAAACTAAGTATGTAAAGCTGATAAGCTGATTGACATTACAAAGCTCATCAACAACTGTCAAGCAGCGTATGATTCTCTCCTGGTTTACACCGTCCTCTCTTATCTGATTCTGACATCTGGGGAGGTATGAGAAGCTGATTTTGTAGAAGGCGTTGAATATTGGTTGTAAGAACCGAAGAATGATAGTGCCAGCTTGTCTCTTGTCCCAAAAGCATTGGTGCTACAGGAGCTTGGCCATTTACCATGTAGATGGTTCAAGACTGCAGAGCCGTACCATCGGATCTGCTTCTTCCTCAGCACCCAAGTAGATGAAGCCGCCTGCGTACATTGCAGTCTGGACCTGGATATCTTGAAGGTCAATTCATGGGACCCTTATTGTTAACCAGAGTGTTGGCTACATATTAGTAAGGTTAAGTGATAGCAGCACCCTCGAAGGTGGGAGTTTTGGACTTGCTGTGTTACAATCATTACCTTATGTAAGTAGTTGAACACAATAAGCCGTCGGGCTGTTTGCTTCAGGAGAGGTGAACAATGTGTGGATTCGGTCGTAACGAGGTGTTTGCGAAAGTGTTTTGGAGGTAAGCACATTCGCATTGAACTTAGGAGAGTAGGTACTTCATAGGTACCTTGATATCAAGTACCTACATACACATATAGGTGAGGTGCTGTACAACCTGGAACAATAGTCTTACGTACCTACAGGTAGGAGGAGCCTTTGGGTGGCACCTGCACCTGCACTGGCCTGACGCACTGACCCGAACGGAATTTCCATCTTCCGACCATCCCGTCCAGTTGGAAGGCGCAGCCGGCAGTCTGCAGTGGACCCGCGTCATTCATAATTTTACTTAATCAGGTGACTCGCGTTTCCGGCCACATCCCATTCTTCCACCTTGACTGCTTCATTGTCGTTGGTCATTGTCGTTGGCGACATCCATCTATCACTTCTATCCATCCCCAACATCGCATCCGCGCTATCGTGGGCGCTATTGTGGGAATCCAGACACGTCATTCTGTTGGCGCAATTCACTACATCGTTTGCCTAGGGAAGCTGAATCTACGTATTAATACTGATTGACGCCCTTACCGCGTCTTCCCCCTTCCCTTTTCTTTTCTTTTTGTCTCCCTCTCCTTCCATTTCTAAACTCTTGACCCATCATCATCCATCATCCTCGACATCATCATGTCTCGAGGTGGTACTACCCTCTACGTGACTGGCTTTAGCCATGGCACGCGTGCTCGAGACCTCGCCTACGAATTCGAACGGTATGTCAACTATTCTCGCCGGTGGAATCGATCGACCGTCGTCCCGTCTCCCGATGCGGTTCTTACTATCGCCCTCCTATCCTCGCCCTGAAGCAAAACCCCCCTTCGGCCTCGTCCTCCCCCACGTCCTCCTCGGCTTCGTCGAGTCCACCTCGGTTCCGCGTCTCCTTGAACCGCCCCCCACCTCCCTCGCCCTTCATCTCTATACCAATTGTCTTTTCTTCGATCGAGCGGTCGTACACCATTCCTTGAGTGCATCGCGCGCGGACCGCCTGCCAACCTCGTGGTGGAACCCGAGAAGCTATACGCAACCGATGCGATCAAACTGGGAAAGTTCACTCTTCGTTTGGCGATCACTGACATGCAAGATTTTTAGCTATGGCCGCCTTGTCCGTTGTGACATTCCTGCCCCTCGTTCAGCGTCTAGCAGACTGTAAGCCAAGCCCAGTATCCTTTGGTTGTTTCCGTTACTAATCAGACTGTTTAGCTTCGCCTTCGTAGAATACGAGGATCGACGAGATGCCGACGACGCGTACCATGAGATGCATAACAAGCGCATTGGTCGCGACGATATCTTGAAGATCGAGGTAAGTTTACATGCGATTATAACCTATTACTGTTTTTACTAACAAGACCATAGTGGGCTCGTACACCCCCTTCGGCATCATGGCGTTTCGACTCGGGCCGGGACCGCGACCGACGTGACAGTGGTAGAAGAACTCCTCGTCGTGGTCGCTCGCCCTCCCCCCGTCGCAGCACCCGGGACTACTCACCCCGCAAAGATGACCGACGCGACCGGGATCGGGATTACGACCGTGACCGTGACCGTGACTACGATCGGGAACGTCGTGACACTCGTGACCGTTCGCGCAGCCCAGATGCTCGGTAGGTCCCCGCTACCCTCCTGCCCAGGTTCCGTTGAATGCATGCTTACGTTGCAAACCAGTGAACGGGACGTCAAAGACGAGCGAGAAGATCGTGACCGCCGTGACAACGGCACTAACGGCGATGATCGTAAGGGTAAGACCCTGCTAGGTTTATGTGTCGATGTATATGCTAACTGTATTGTAGCTCTCGACAGCCCCCCTCCCCAGCACGATGATCTGGATGTTGCAGAGTGATAAGTATGTCTCGGTACCTCGGAGTTTGGCATTCTCGATTGCGTCCGGACAGGGAAGTTTCTACTTGTCTTTGTGGGCGTTGGTTTACGCGTTGTTCACGTTGAGCTGCCACTCATCTTTTAGTTTCGATTCGGAACCGATATACATCAAGGGAGCGCGCGGGCTCACCACGGAGGCGAAGATTGCGAATATTCGGACTCGGATCCAACTCTTGCAGACCATCTTGCTTTGCTAAGTACCGGTTACTGTAGATGGTTTTGAGGGTTGGGCTCCAACCCCCCGTAGCTCAGATTGCTAGCTAGTAATTTCATAGGTAGTGCCTCTACACTGACTAATCTACGAGAATTATAGTGCCATAATGAGGATGGTTACGCAATGGCAGTCTTGCCGGCTTCTGCTATATCGTAACTCACCGAGTGGAATGTGTTGTGTGACTTGTCAGTTTCATAATGTAGTAGTTTACAGAGCGAGGTGTCCGACTACCTACCGAATACCTACCTAGGTACTTAGTTGCCATCGTCGCTAAGCACTATAAAAGTGCATAAGAAAGTTCTATCTAGACATAAGCACCTTTGCAGTTATCTTTTGAGTGGCCTCGAGACGATGTAGCCTCGGCTTTGTAGATCGGGCCCCATTCGAGCTGCGGTCTGGAGCTTTTCGATGCTACATCCCGCGCTACTGCAGCTATCTTCTTTGGGCCAGCCAACTGCAACGAGCAACCACGCAAAGAATGAGTGCTAGGTACCTACGTTGGTACGTAAGTATGGGTTCTGAAAGTAAATAGCTTGGTCAGATAGGCGACCGCATGCCTCTCCTGCCAAACAGGTTACAGTCATCGACACGGCAACTGTAGATCTTCTAAGTACGGGGCGTGCCGCGCAGGGAATGGCGTCAGTCTGCTTTTGTAATGCGAAGGGCCGTCTGTATCACTTGCATGCTTCTGCATCCCATGACGTGAGCCAGGATGCCATCCTCCTCGATCCCCCAATCCCGTGGTGTCGCTGATCGGCCTGGTTAGGTATTGCTTCATGAACCGTAACAAGTATCTCGAACTGCTTTTCAAGATAGCAGTAACCGCCACCGTACAGGATTCAAGATATCTTGTACGTGCGCATATAGCGGGCAGGGTGAAAAGGGAACCACTTTGCTGTGTATTTACAGTTGATATTGTACACCAAGCATACACGTAGAAAAGGCTCCGAATGATTCGGCGAAAGACCGGGAACCTAGCGGTGAAATGACTACCACTGGGCCGGTAACCCGAGTATTCCCTTGCGACTCCGCGATGAACCTTTGCCGAACATTTTCGTCGTCTAGACCGACTTTAGTAATAAAAATGGGGGGAAACGGGGTTTGAGACTTTGAGTGTCGAATGCCCCGTATGCTCACACGCTGTCACTTTCATGAGCCTCATGTACACAGGTATTGCCCGTGTACCACACATGCACCACGCACATGCGCAGGATCCCCCCAATCCAACCTGGAATTGTAGCCAGTAGCACTGAGAGTGGCCAACTCTCCTGACGGCACTCCGGCATACCAGCCTAGTAGCTACTTAATTGCTCCCTGTGCGAGGGTTCTCATGATAAAGCATACCTAATATAACTACGTATGTATACCTAGGTAGGTAACTATGCAGGGAAGTGCAGGTCAACGGACATGCTTTAACAACTCGGCCTTTGACATACAAGTTACAACTAACTACATGTAGGTACTACTAGGCTGCTAGGTACCTGTTATTACTTTCGACCCATTTACATGCATTTGTATACATACATCCCCATCCCTATAGCCATCGCTATTTGCGCCGGATGCGCTCAAGGCACGGCTATACTGCGTTTCTGTAAACCAATCATATCAAATCTCATTACTACATGAACCCAAAAAAGTTTATTCTTAGTGTCACCACCCTCTGACGTCCAGGCCCATACCAGCATAACGGCATAACTACAGGCCAGAGCCCAGCCGGGCAGCCGGGTTACAGGTAGGCAGGTAGTCCAAATACCTCTACCTAGGTGGTCCAAAATAGCAAGCAACGCCTCCTACAGCCAGACAGGACACCTGACCCGACTTGTAAAACAAGTTTATGCTTCTATCATTTGACCCCTTTCATCTCGTGGCTGCTGACATTCGTTTTATCCAGCTCGAAGTCTTGACTTCGATTACTTACTTCGTAGTTCTCGATTAGTGGCTTGCAGCGCTGACAGGCCCCATCATCTCTTGGAAACATCGTGCCTTCTCACTCCAATACGGCTTAACCCCCGTCCCACGACACACGACACACGACACACGCCACACGACACACGACACGGCACGGCACGGCACGGCGACTTAGACCGAAGACGGCAACATGTTCTTGCAAGCACCGAAACTCCTCTGATGATCGCCCCCCGTCGTCGCAATTATCGATATCCTTCTATGCTGGCTCGGCGCGCAATATACGACTCCCAGAAGCATTAGATGCTATTCCATTCTCGCTTACACTGTGCGACGTCAACGTCCTGCTGAACTCCCGCGCGACGCAAGCTTCCATCTCCCTCATACACCCCGTACCGTATCGCAAACGCCCCAAGGAATTTCTCGCTTGCGTAGCGTAGCGCATCAACATGGCGACTGTACGTTCCTACATTTCCCGGCTGTTGGATGGCCCGGGGCGCGCACGCGGACAAGCCCTTACCTACCTACTACATACGTATTCGCGGTGACAGCAGCTGACACAGGCCGTTACAGAGCCCCGAAGATGTTGTCAGAGCCAAATATGCGCCGGGCAAGAGGACGGTCCAGTTCCAAGAGTTCGTTTCTCAGCCGGTAGTTGCGGCCTTTGGCGCTGGTGGGGTCGCCGGGGCGGTCTCCCGCACTGTCGTCTCCCCTCTGGAGCGCCTGAAGATATTGTTTCAGGTCCAGAGCGCCGGCCATAACGAGTATAAGTTGTCCGTCGGGAAGGCGCTTGGCAAGATGTGGAGAGAGGAGGGCTGGAGGGGATTTATGGCCGGCAATGGCACCAACTGCATTCGCATCGTCCCCTACTCGGCCGTTCAGTTCGGCAGCTACAACCTCTACAAGCGGGTAAGTCAACCGACCAGTCCTCACCAACTCCGTCAGCTTGTGTGTCTATATAGACGCTTCTAGTTCTCGTGATTTTCATGAGGTGAGTTCAGCCATTGACTGACCATGCGCTTCGCTAGCACTTCTTTGAGAAATACCCCGATGCCCCTCTGGCACCCCTCGAGAGACTGTTATGCGGAGGCGTGGCAGGCATCACCTCGGTCGTCTTCACTTACCCTCTTGACATCGTGCGCACACGACTGTCTATTCAATCGGCGTCGTTCGCCGCCCTGCGCGAAAAACCAAGAGATGGCAAGCTTCCAGGGATGTGGACTACTATGGTCACCATGTATAAAGAGGAAGGGGGGGTGCTTGCATTGTACCGGGGCATAATACCTACAGTCGCCGGTGTCGCCCCATATGTATGTTCCAAGTTCCGAGATCGCGCTTACCGTAGCCAGACGGCAGTTGCTTACGTTCGCATAGGTTGGGCTGAACTTCATGACATACGAATTTGTCCGGAAATACCTTACGCCCGAGGGTGACCAGAACCCGAACGCCGGCCGGAAACTCCTCGCGGGCGCGGTGTCCGGTGCGGTCGCGCAGACTTGCACATACCCATTGTGAGTTAAGCCCACCCTCCCAGTGACCAACTAGCCAATCTAGCCCGGCATTCTGCTTACCTCTCGTTTCCACGCAGCGATGTATTACGTCGAAGATTCCAGATCAACACGATGTCTGGCATGGGTTACCAGTACAAGTCTATCTGGGATGCCGTCAGGGTCATAGTCACCCAGGAGGGCATCAGAGGCTTATACAAGGGCCTGTTCCCCAACCTGCTCAAAGTCGCGCCCAGCATGGCGGCCAATTGGCTTAGTTTCGAGGTCACACGGGATTTCCTGGTTGGGTTGAAGCAACCGGAGCCCGTCACATTATAGAAAAGGGGAGGAGGGAAGACGTATCGTATCGTATCGTATCGTATTCGCATACTATCAATCAGGCCTATAGAGAGAGGAAGAAGGAAAAAAACCACAAAGGTCAAGGTCAAGTGCTGGATGTCAACAGATGCAGGGCATGCATTGTGCACCTATGGCGAGAAGACCGTGATTCAAGAAACGCACGCCATGCGAGATGGGTGTCCCGGGAGGAATGGAGGCTGCCTAGAGTCAGGTTGATCTTCTACGATACCGTCCGTTGGAGACTAAAAATAATTTTTTCACCCTACGATAGAGGAGGTTTAGACAGGCACATAGAACACGATGGCTTCAGCAGCAACGATGGCGTGCATGCCTACCTACGTACCTGGTCTAGAGCAGTATTGATGCCGCATCTTGGCTGTGAGCGAAACTCTTCTATAGATCCATACATATGTAGGTACCAAAGGCATGATGCAAAGCAACCAAGCGCGGGGTTTCAATACAACAGAACATCGGGTTATTTTGCTATCTTTTCTGCAACAAGCCGAAGCATATCACCAATAGTTATAGGCACCTCATCGGTAAAGAGGCCCCCCCCCCTCTTATTCATTGTTACCTAGGTACGCCACCTTCCTCAAGCCACGTCAGTACCACAGCCACAGTCAAACCACACTGCAGGTGCAGGTGCCCCTGCACTCTCAGACCTTGTACTTCGTACCTACCCCCCAGCCCGCCCGTCTGCCCAGCAGTGGCAGTCAACCCTAACAAACTGCCAACTGCCACCGCTCATCCGCCCACACAATCCGCATTGGATATTCTTTACTACTCCCAACTTTTTAACTTTTGGACGAGTTCCACTCTTGATATTTTTCGAGTCCTCAACCACCGTCTACTAACCACCACGACAACAGCCAACCCGCCGCCGCCAAGATGGGTACGTCTTTATCTATTTGGAGTCTTCGTGTGCAAGTGAAGGATTGAGATCCTGTCGGACTGGCAATGCTTCGTCCATTCGGATGTCGCTGTTGCCAATTCCTCAGGCCTTTCTCGTCCTTTGCGCAAGGAAACACTCATCCAATTCTTTCCGAACTTGGATGATGATCCTGACAGAGCATGCATGAATAATAAAGCTGACTGGCTTTTTCGCTCTAAATAGGTATTGATCTCGATCGCCACCACGTGCGCAACACTCACCGCAAGGCGCCCAAGAGTGACAATGTCTACCTCAAGCTCCTGGTGAAGCTCTACCGCTTCCTGGCTCGTAAGTCGCAGCCTCCTTTGCTATTAGCTCTCGGAATGGATTGCTCGCAACCGCAACCGAGATGGCTCACGTCAGTGTACTAATAAAAATTTTCTCCGTATAGGCCGAACCGACTCTGCCTTCAACAAGGTCGTCCTCCGCCGCCTGTTTATGTCCCGCGTAAGACCAAGATGCCGAAACCGACGCCTGCCGCATCTTTCATGCTAACAGACTACTCTCCCAGATCAACCGGCCTCCCGTTTCCCTCTCCCGCGTCAAGTCCCAGATCAACAAGGACACCGAGGGCAAGACCATCGTCGTTGTCGGCACCATCACCGATGACAACCGTCTTCTGGAGGTCCCCAAGGTGTCGATCGCTGCTCTGCGATTCACTGCCACGGCTCGCAGCCGCATCATCGCGGCTGGCGGCGAGGCCCTGACCCTCGACCAGCTGGCGCTGCGTGCCCCCACTGGCAGCAACACCCTGCTGATCCGTGGCCCCAAGAACTCCCGCGAGGCCGTCAAGCACTTCGGCTTCGGTCCCCACAAGAACAAGAAGCCCTACGTCCAGTCCAAGGGCCGCAAGTTCGAGCGTGCCCGTGGTCGCAGACGCTCAAGAGGTTTCAAGGTGTAAACGAAAAAAGCTCGGCTTGGCCTGGCTTGGCTTTGGGTTGGTCTTGCATTGCGTCTATTTCGTTCGATGTGTCACGAAGACGGTATGCAACTGGAACTGGAAGGGCAAGGGTGTGCTTTACGACGAATTTCTGCATGGTTTGGCGTGGAATGGTTGACAAAATTACTCAATACCTACGGAATGAAATGCTTTGCCATTTCTACAATGCTAGTCCAACCCTTTCTGAGACATGACCCCTGAGTAAGAAGCCTGACTCGCGTAAGGCAGTATCGCACTACCTCAACGATGTGACCAAGTAATCAAACTAGGCGACAAATAAAGGCAGACTGCTCTATGATTATAGCGCGGTCCTATTCTCCATTGCCTATATGTGGTAGCCCAGTAACTCGAGCAATTTGCTTGCCTTGCGTTCATTCATTCAATCAAATGTTCTAGGTAGCTCTCGCGAGCAGCGCATGTACCACTTGCAGTGATCACCTGACAGCGTGCCGGGGACGCGAGACCTTTAGCTCGCCAATTCCGTCATCATTACGCGGAAACTCACTCCCGCATCCTCTTGGCCGCAAAAACCCTCGCGACAGCACCACCAACACGGTCCCACCAACACTTCCTTCCAAGGTTCATAATGCCAGTGCACTACTAAGTATCGCCTTAGTTCATTGTAGCAAACAAACTGCTCGTTTGACTCGGTAAAAGAAGAACGAAAGCAGGTCGATTCGATTCCATCTTGCTTCTTCACAATGTGCGGGCGCTACGCTCTAGCCCTGGTGAGTTCAATGCCTACCTTATGTATCTATCCAGTTGAATGCGGACTGGATTGTTCTACCACCCGAATACAATGACGAGATACACCTTTCTTACCATAACAGCGGCCGGGACAGGTCCGCCAAATGCTGGAGCAGGACAACATGCCCGTCTACGACGCGCCACCAGACCCGGAAGATGACGATGACGATGGTGGTGATGGTTACGGGGCACGCGGCGGCGGTGACAACGATGTCGCGCCGCCGCCACCGAGACCTAGGCAGAGCTACAACTTCGCCCCGGGCTATCACGGCATCGTCTACCGCGCCGACGTACCGGACTGGGGCGCGGGCCCCCGCCGCAGCCGCAGTCATGGCCAGCGTCAAGGTACCGGTGCTGCTGCTAGTGGGGAGGCAGAGCATGCCAGCGATGGGGAGCGTGATGATGGTGATGCTGATGAGGGCGGCGGCGGCGGCGGCGGCAGAGAGAAAGCGGAGAAGTCGGAAGAGGTCCGGTACAAGCTCCAGGCGATGAAGTGGGGCCTGATCCCGTTCTGGACCAAGCGCAACCCGGACTACGGCGCCATGATGAAGACGATCAACTGCCGCGACGACTCCCTGGCAGCCCAGAGCGGCGGCGGAAGCATGTGGGCCTCGATGAAGGCGCGCAAGCGCTGCGTCGTCGTCGCGCAGGGCTTCTACGAGTGGCTGAAGAAGGGCAGCGGGAAAGGCGGCGAGAAGGTCCCGCACTTCGTCAGGCGGCGCGATGGCAAGCTCATGTGCTTTGCCGGCTTGTGGGATGTCGTGCAGTATGAGAGTGGGTTCTGCTTTTTTCGTGTCTCCCCTATCATCCTTTTCTGTCTTCTTTCATTCTGGCGTCCCTTTCCATCCTTCTGTCTACCTGGTCGATGGTTCACTGGTATATGCCTACTGATTGGATAATATTCCCGTGCCGTAGAAGACGAGGGGCACCAGAGAAAAAATTACACGTATACTATCATCACAACCGACTCGAACAAGCAGCTCAGCTTTCTGCACGACCGCATGCCGGTCATTCTTGAGAATGGATCGGAGGCACTGCGTACGTGGCTTGACCCGAAGCGCCACGAGTGGTCCAAGGTGCGTTGAGCCACTTCTTTTCTTCATTTCTAGCCGTCATGCAGGTCCATCTCGCACATGGCGGCTATCGGTTCTGGGGCTTTCGGCATCCCATCAATCAAGGGCTTACTGACGTGTGTACGCGACGTAGGAGCTGCAATCCCTGCTGAAGCCCTTCGAAGGCGAGCTCGACGTCTACCCCGTCAGCAAGGAAGTCGGCAAGGTCGGCAACAACTCGCCGTCCTTCGTTATTCCCGTCGATAGCAAGGAGAACAAGAACAACATTGCGAATTTCTTTGCCAAGGGGGCTGCTGCTACCGCGAAGAAAAGCGGAGGCGCGGGAAACGAGGATGGTACGCTGCCCTCCTCACGAGTAAAGGAGGAATTGAAGGAAGAGACGATGCAGAAGCACCAGCAGCCTGAAGTCGAGGTTACCAAAGAAGAGGGTTTCACCACCGAAGACGAAACAAAGGCGGAGAAGGTGGGAGGTGAGGAGCCAAGCACTGTTAGCCAGAGCATGAAGGCTGTTTCTACTCGTGCCACTGGTACTGGCGGTGTCAAGAGAGAGGCAGAGGACAATGATGACGTTGCCGAAGAAGTCCCACCGACGAAGAAGAAGAAAGAAAACACAACAGCAACGACATCTCCTGCAAAGAGTAGTAGCAGCCGCAGTAGTAAGCCGAAGATTAGCGCCACTAGCAACGGCACCAAGAGCCCCAGGAAACCGAAAGAGCCCGGCACGCAGAAGATCACGAACTTCTTCGCGAATAGCTCATGATAGGCAAATCGAACTTTTACGCGGGTGTTCGAGGCGTGTGTTGTGGCGGGGGGAAGGGACTCGTATTAGCTCTTGCTTGACTGCTGGGTCGGTTTCAAAAAGCTGTCTGTTTACTGTATTGTCTGTTTGCCTTTCGACGTTTCGGTTTAACCACCTACGTGTTGAGGGATGTGGCGTTGCGGGAAAGGCTACCAAATCATGTAGCTACGAGGGCGATGGTGAGTCCATATCTGATCCCTTGTGTTGATGACCCTAGATAGGTGTGTCTAGGCGGAGCTGCTCGCAGGCTATCATGCTGTTGGTACTATGCCGAGATCATCATGCCCTCATCTTCCCGATCTCTCGTGATGGACAAGCAGATGTCTACCTGAAGACACCAGGTTTACTGTTAGGCTAAGTGGCACAACTTATAAGAACGTGTTTATCGTGGTTCGTGATGCAGGCTTCTTCTCGGCCCCACTCGACCCCAGTCCTCCTCGACAAGCTCCAGTTCTCACTCGCTAGAATTCAGGGGCAGTGCAGGAAAACCAGCACCACATGCGCAATCTGCTTCTGCAGTCAGACCATCTCATTCGCAGTACTTGCAGCGATCGGGCCTTGATACATGCTCTTGAAAGCATACATGACTAAGAACGAAGACATCATGGGGCTTATCCAGGTAAGGTGGTGTCGGGCAGTGCTCGTAGCCTCGTTGTAGGCCGCGGACCACCGCCTCTGGCTGAAGATAATACCTTCGACACAGAACCCTCCAAGACTATGGACCATGGCATTCAAATCATGAATATCCCTAGGCCTCCATAATATCAACAGAGATGGCTGTTTCGACGCGCAAGCGGGAGAAATGGAAAGCTATAATAATCTCTCATTTAGGCAGTCCTACAGCTTTCGCGCCAGCAAAAAAGAAAAAGGAGCATTGCCAAGAATCATCGCCTTTGAAGCCTGATACTACTTCCCAAGGCAGGCAGCCATCTTCGTCTTTCAACCAGGTCCTGTTGCATTCCGAGAATAAAGGGGAGAATGATTGTCTCTTAACAGTAGAAGAAAGGGCGCTGGTGACAGTACACAACCATACATCTGGTGAATCTGCCCCTTTCCTCGCAATAGATCTTCCGGAAGACCGAGGGGTGGAGAGGGACAATATCCAACCGATCTGGGACCAAGCCCTTGAACAGCTTGCAGCAGGCTCTGCCCAGGAGAAGATATACGCGGGCACACTGAAACGTCTTGCGGTCCTCTCTCAAAGCCGTTACGCTGGCGGAAACACCAACGGGGTCCAGATTCTCGAAGTACTACGGAACTTAGCAGCCGAAAAGCAGCATACAGCCGCCACGACCAATATAACGTTATTAGGTCGACAATGGAACCTCAGGGATGGGTTTGAGAGAATTGTCAAAACTCTGCATCGGTTCAGGGAGGTTGGCGATGTCATCTCGAGCTTTGATCCACAACATGCTGCTCTCCCTTGGGCTGTTGTGCGGTTCCTTTTACAGGCGAGTAGCCTCTGCTGTTCAACCTATGCTGATTTCTGATAAGGAGGGCAACAGACCGTGGTAGCAGCGAGCGAGCAAGCGGCAGAAATCGTGCTTGGAATCGAGCGAGTGACACAGCTTTATCTCCGCTGCGATGTATACTTCCGCCTCTTCTTGGGGAGAACAGCTGTTCCGAGCCCCCCGGGTGGAGGATCTAATAATGATGCACGCACTTTACTAAGATCTTCAATGGTGGCTCTCTTCGCGAGAACCTTGTCGTTCCTTGCCCAATGTGTCATCTGTTTGGAGTCAAGTATACCTAAGCAGATGATTCGAGCGGCCTTTGACACGCGCAAGCTAGCTGACCAGCTCTCCGCCATCGATGATCTGGAGAGGCGGGTCGACTTAGCCGCTGGGGTCTGTGACTGGCAGCTCAACGATGAATCAAGACAAGAATCTAGAAGTCGCTATCACGATCTATGCTGGTTCCTCGACAACAAGCTCCTTTGGCAGGGAGGCTTGCTCCAGGCAATGTGGGTGCAGTCCGCAAGGGAGCGCGACGTCAAGGTATTACAGTGGATCTCCGATGTTTCCTATGAGTCAGATTTGAACAATGTCAGAGAGGGGAGAGTGCCAGGGACTTGCCAGTGGCTACTAGAGCATCCGACATACGAAGAATGGCTGGATCAAGCAGACTCGGGCATCCTCTGGCTTCATGGTATTCGTAAGTTGAATCCTAGAGAAAGAAAAAAAAAAAAAAAAAAAAAGAAAAAAAAAAATAAAGAAAAAAAAAA
>JAKJXP020000024.1:0-160068 GCA_022225965.2 Diatrype stigma | reverse complement strand
AAGGGGGGGGGGGGGGATGACGAGCAGCTCCTGACCTTCGATAGCCGGTGCTGGAAAAACAAACCTATCGAGCAAAGTCGTCGATTCACTTCAGCACTACTTTCGGTGGCGGGACGATGTTGGGCTGGCCTACTTCTTCTGTGATCGCAACCGACCGTCTCACCAAGATCCGCAATCCATAATGTGCAGTCTCGTGCGGCAGCTCTCGGTCGCGAGGAACCATGAAAAGATCATGACATGCACTGCAGAAATGTACGCAAAGAAAGAGCTGGCGGAATTTGCCTCCGACCGACTCTTTTGGGACGAGGCTCTGTCGCTGCTCCTGCAGCTTGTGAGCGCGTACCGGCAAACGTACATCGTTCTCGATGGCCTCGACGAGTGCGACAAGGACGGGAGGATGCGGCTTCTCGACGCGATCGACGAGCTCGTGCGGCGCAATCCCCATTCGCTCAAGCTCTTTATTGCTAGCCGCGAGGATGACGATATCAAGGACCGGTACAGCTCTAGCAGCAATTTGCGAATTGCAGCTCATAACAATCAAGAAGACATTGAGAGGTTTGTCGTTTCAAAAATCGAGGCGCATAAGCGGTTTAGCGGAAGTTTAAGCTCAGGGGTTCGAGGTGAAATCCTGTCGACGTTCGCTAGGAAGAGCCAGGGGATGTGAGTAGCATTTCTCTTGCACCTGCGCCAATGCCCTTTTAGTATTGTTTCTATAGCGAAGGATACGGAACCTATATCCTGGAATACCCTCGTATAGTCAATCTTGTAAACATATGGACGTGCTGACGAAGTTGTAGGTTCATGTGGGCCAAACTGATGATTGATGGCCTCCTGAAGCTAAAGCTAGAAAGAGACATCCTCCAATATTTGAAGGATATCCCACGAGATCTTTCAGCGGCCTACAACACAGTTTATAGGATCATTCAGGAAAGGGAAGGCAGCGCTGGCGAGGTTGCTGACCGGGCTTTCCAGCTGATTATGTGCTCAGGGCGTTCATCTGTTCCTTCAACCCCTGAGACCATAGCTCGGATGATTTCCCTGGACATGGACATGTACGATCCCGATGCGTACGAAAGCGAGGTAACCGTCGACTACATCCTAGACGTTTGTCACAATCTGGTCGAAATCGCAGAGACTCCTTCGCCTGTATTCCGCCTCGCCCACCTATCGGTCCAGGAGTACTTTGAGACAAACCATTGGACGCAAGCCCAGGCACACCTCTTCACCGCCCGACTCTGCTTGAAGAGCCTGTTCAGTCAGAAGAAGCTCCATCCAGGCATGATCCTCTATGCATCCAGGTGGTATGAGGACTGGGGGTACTCCGGGTACGACGTGAAAGACGAAGGGCTTAGAAAATACTTTCCGCGGGTTTTTGCAGATCCATTCGTGCCAGGCCGACTGTACCCGCTACTCGCCACATGGCTCGGCAGCGGTGACTTCGCCTCGACAGCGAAGCTCTATTGTATAAACCCTCAACAAGCGCCAATTTTCACCTGCTGCTTCTTCGGCATCGCCGATGTCGTACAGGTGTGGTTCAGGTCCGGCCGCCTGCGAGACACTGACAAGAGATGGATTGCCAACAATCTCCTGACTCTCGTGGCTGACCGAAACCATGTCGACATCTGCAAGTTGTTCTTGGAGTCTGGTGCCGACCCCAACAAGGGGTATGGGTCTATATATACGAGGCCGCCGCTTCATCTTGCCGCACGTCCGGGAGCTAGCCACCTGGAGGTAGTCCGCCTACTACTGCAACATGGCGCTCTACCGAATCTGGAGACAGCTTACTTTGGCACTGCTCTGGACGATGCGCTTGAAGGCGAAGAGCCTTTACAGGTGGTGCAAATCCTTGAGAGATATGGAGCTACTCTTGGCGAAGATAGACGACGTCGCCGGGCCTTGTTGGAGATGGTACGAAGTGGTCAGACACACAGGTTATGAAGCTTCCTCCCAACAAGCCCTTCTGATCGTTTTGTATGGTCCTCGGACACAATTCCCCCTATTGTCCATATGATATTAGAAATCTTTGACTGTGTGGATCGTGCAAATAACCCGCAACTCCATGTGGTGATACGAAATAGCATATGCCTAAGGTACTAGACAGACGTTAGCTAAGAACATACACGCCCGCGTCATAGATGTATGTCACTGTTCAGGTAAGGGAAGGCATCATAGCAGAGAAAGGACATCGGAACACTTGGGTACCTTCCCTAAGCACCTGCATTCACTTTCATCAGGCAGTCACGCCCCCAGTAGGTGTTGATGGACTGAACATTGACCACCTGAAGTCCAAGCTACCCCTACAATGTCACCTGCCACAGGCCTTCGAGGTTCAGGGTTTCTTGATTACTCGGGTCGTTATGTGCCTAGTACTAGCTACTTACATCTGGATTACCTACCTGACAATGCTTCATACTGCATCGCCTTATCCGCTACCACCCCTACATGGAAGCAGATACTACCTACTTGACCTTCTGTCACCGAACCGCTTGCTACTAAAGAAAGCATCGAATAGTCCAGTCTCGAGTCCACATACAGCCGAGGACTTGAACACTTCCAATACACGCAGGTATTGTTATCCGAATACTTCTAAGGTCCTGTTGTATCATCGATACAATCTGATAAGAGGTCACACGTCGCGCTCCTTCCCCATTGTCAACACACACCATCGATATATTTCCAAAGCTGCCTAGACTGAGGTCCGTCTCTTCTTCTTTCACCCATTCTACTGATTTGATCGATAGGTCCAACTGCGAAGAACGTCGCGTACACAATACATAAATCCTGTGCCTGCAAGGTTTCTTCCACTGCGAGAACCAAGGTGTCTTGTCCCGCGATACTTCTTGTCAGATCTCTAGTCCCATCAATATCGTCTTGGCTTGCTAGGGCAAGCAGTCGAATTCCTCGGGACTGGAGCTGAGCAGAGAAGGGCGCTTGGAACTGATCTGGATCTCTGTTTACTTCTATCTTTGCGTGCATATTGCATATCACCACAACACCCCTCGAGTACATGATGGGTTCCTAGTTAGACTTTATTGTTACCCCCCCCTCGCTTTCTTACCACAACTAATTCCGTTACAGCGAAGGAACAAGAGAGGGTGGTGACGACGATGCGTCACCATACATTGACAAGCTCCTCGTCGACCTTACCGAGCAAATTGTAAGTAACTCATCGGGTTGACGTTCCTCTTCCGAGTGACACAACACACAATCACTAAACCCACCAATATTTGCAGGTACAGTCCACAGTGGCCCAGTCTGGTGCCGAGAGTCTTGCGACAGGCGGTGTTGATGGTGGGAGATGGATCGAGTGGCCGTTTTGGCCGTCCACTTCCTCCACTTCCACATTCACAAAGCCTCGCAACGATGGTGTCTCTTCAGTTGGTACTCAGCCCACGTCTGGCAATCCCAGTCCACTAGGTTTTGCTCCAACTGGAGAAGACCGTAGTGATGATGGTGATCCACGTGGTGCAGACTTCATCCCACTCGAGGATGATACAGGCCCACCCATCGACAAGCCCGAACGTCGCGTTCGAAAGAGGGGCAAGCTCCGAGGGCGACGATCTCGCAATTCAACGTCCCTCGCCTCACTAGGTAATGATATTGCTCAGGATGATGCAGTACGATCAAATGATTCGTCTAGCGCTCCTGATGCGCAAAGGTCCTGGTCACCCGTACTTGAACCTAGAAGCAACACGCGCCCACGGCGTAGCCTTAGACTGATGAATAGTGCCTCAACTTTTCGACCAAGACAGCGATCACCAGAAAGTGATAATTCTCGAAGTCAGCGGTTACCCGAATTGTCCGAAGGAAGTCAAACGAGGCCAAACAATACTCCAGCTCCGTTGAAAGTACTAGGCGGTGGTATCAGCAAAGTTACCAATAAGCAACAGAAAAAGGCGGCGAAACGAGCAACGAGACAGGCGGCGAAACAGGCTTTCCTGTCGACTAGGCTTGCTTCTGATTTACAGCAGCCCGGTCCCGCGAATGATACCCGCTATGGCCTCCGCGACGGCGCTGTAAAGAACCTCAAGATCATTATAAAGAATCACCCTGACGCAATCCAGTTCGCCAGTGAACTTGTAGAATCTTCCCGAGGAACCACTCTTGGGCCTCGGATTGTATTCTTTACTGATGGATCTGGCAAGGGCCCACCAGGTATTTCAGGGGCCGGGGTGTCATACAAACGTTGTCTTGCTGAAACTACAGACTGGCTTGATATATCTGCTGGCCTTGTGGGAAACGCAAAGAGCAATGATGCAGAGATGATAGCGGTTGGCATCGCCTTGAACATTGCCAGATGTGAGATTCAGACCATGGATCAGCTTGCAGCTGGAAGCCAACCCACTTATCCCACGATCTTCATCGTCACAGACTCACAAACTACTCTCCTTTGGATTGACCAGTATGTACAGGGAACGGTTACAAAAAAACGAATCGCGCAAAGGCTCTATACACCAGCATTCACCCAGCTATTAGACCCGCTGACTCGACTCGAAAGCCTAGGCATCAAGGTGGAACTCCATTGGACAAAGGGTCATAAGGCGGAGGTCGATGGAAATCAAAGAGCTGACCGTCTAGCTGGAGACGCCACCATATGGATGTCAAGAAATATCGACCAGAGTTATCTGAGGAACGCCCACAAGCAACCTTATAAAGTCCACATTACAGGAGCGACGTCGCCGTCTGTCGTGAGAATGTTCCTAGAGCAGAAAGAAGACATCGCCTTACTGCTAGAGGACGCTCACAATGTCCAGAGAAAGGCCCCTGCTCTGACGCAAGCCCCTGCTCCGACGCAGCCCCTTTTCCAGAAAGAGGAACCTGTTTCGTGTCGACTTCGTTCGCTCAGCCAAAAAGAGAATGTTGCCTTGTTACTGGGGGACGCTCACAATGTCCAAAAAGCCCATGCCCCTGCTCCGACGCAGCCCCTTTTCCAGAAAGAGGAATCTGTTTCGTTTCGGGCTCATCCGTCTACTCAATATACACCGCAACATGCTGTTCCAGAAGTCAACAGACAGCAAGGAGGTTCCCACCTAGGAGCAGCTCCTATTAGGCACCAACCTCTTGCTTTGCGCCCATCTCCCAGGCGTAATCAAGAGGGTGGCTTGCTTACTGGTTCTACTAGGGAGTGCGATAATCAAGGAGATGAAGGCAGAGAAAGGGACCTATCAGTGGAGGGGGGGTTTAAGAGGATGATGTCTCCGCCGAGACAGTCTGTCCAGAACGTGACGGGACACAAACGCAAGCACGAGGATACTTCTCCTTCCAAGTCGAAAGGTTCGGTTGGTGTGAAGATCACAAAGTTTTTATCCAAGTTTTATGCCCAACCCATTCCAGGCAATGACCAGGCAGGGAACAGGATCATTGAGGTAATCGATCTTACCGGTGATGATGACGAACGCAGTTTCAGGCAGGAGATCCATGCCAAGCAGGAGAGCCGTGCCGAGCAGGAGAGTCGTGCCGAGCAGGAGAGCCGTGCTGAACAGGAAAGCAACACCAAAGTTCAATATGTTGTCCATCACGAGGAAGGTATCGAGGTTCTCGATTTGACTGGTGATTTAGCCTGAACCATCGGATAAGCAAGTCAAACCAGAGGTACATGACAGTTATCTGGGGTCTACCATTTTTTGTCAAGAATCTGGAGGCTTCCACTGATGATCTACCCAAATTACCTTCGAAAGGCTTCTTCGAAAGGCCTCACATCATCACCATGGCCCATCTAGCAGAGCCGTAGGAGAATATTTCCACATTGCGAATCGAACCAAGCTGCAACAGTTCGGATGGGATGGTTGCTAAATCGCTGAAGGGCAATGGCATACATTTGGATGAATGATGCCAGATTCATGTTTCCTGGTATTGTTCGGAGTTGTACGACGAAGAACATGACTCGCGTACATTGCGAATATTTGCTGTAGCTATAGCATAAAATTTTGCCGAGGGCGACGTCTTTGATAAATCGAGGATGTTGTCCACTTGGCAAAGGGGGTTAGGCATAGAGAATAGTAGGCAGATAATGGAGAAAAAGATAATTCTACGTTGACAGGTGTTATTATGATATGGGTTTCCATATTGAATACTAATGTAACATTACTCGTAAGTGAAATACAGTTGTAGGGCTTGCGTGACGTACAATTGGGGGTATAATATGTGCAACGTTGAAACGAATTCCCTGGGGCCATCATCACCACCCCCGCCCCAAGAATATGAACATGACCGAAGAACAAAAGGAAATGCCGTAATGCCATAAGAGTGGGATATCTAGTTAGCATGATCATCAAAACCGAACCCAACATCGAAGCGCTCGCTATGCAAAAACCCTTCCCTCCTTTTCTTTTCTTTCTTTCTTTCTCGCCCTCTCCATTTCTGAGCCAGCCACCTGTATTATATGCAATGCAAGCAATGATAACGAAGCTAGGCGTGCTACCAAACACAACAACCCCCCTCTTTCCTTCCGTCTTGTCCCGATTCTTCTTCTGATTTCCACTGCAAAATTCAGCACAGCACATCACATCTCGTCCTCGAAGAACTTGATGAGGGTGCGGGCTCCCGAGACGCCGAGGCCCATGAAGGGGTAGCAGATGTAGACGGGCTCCTGCTCGGCGCCGAACTTCTCGCGGAACTCGCTCTTGGCGACGAGCTTGAGCTGCTGCGCGACGGTGCGGTAGGTGCGGCTGAGCAGGTGGGCCTTGATGCCGTTGAGGTTGTGGCCGATAGCCAGGTCGTCGGTGGCGCCGGCGCCGAAGGTGACGCTCTGGACGCCGGCGGCCGTGAGGCCCTGGATGGCGCGCGAGATGAGCGCCTCGATGCTGCCCGAGGGCGACCCGGGGAAGTCCAGCGCGAACTTGATCTGGAAGCCGTGGCGCGGCGCCAGGCGGTGCAGGACCACGAGGCCGGCGATCTCGCCGTGCCGGTCCTCGGCCCACAGGTACTTGCGGTGCTCCATGGAGATCCAGGGCCGCACCTCGGTGATGTGGACCTGCTTCTTGCCCTTGCGGCCGGCCTTCCAGTCGGCGATGCGGCGGTCGCAGCGCGCGCGCACGGCGTCGGGCACGGGCTCGCCCAGCGCCGTCTCGTGGATGCGCACGTCGGCGTTCTTGGCCTGGCGCTCCTTCCGTGCCACGTCCTTGGACATGTGGTTGACGTCGACGCGCTCCTCGGCCACGCACGTGAGGGTGCGCCAGCCGAGCTTGCCGCCCAGGATGGCCTCGACGTCGGCCGAGACCAGCAGCCAGAGCGGCCGCAGGTCCGCGCTCCGCGTCAGCCACTTCAGGAAGGCCGCGATCACCGCCGGCTTCTGGCGCGCGTCGCACAGGGGGTCGCCCATGATGAGCGCGTACCCGCTGTTCTCGGCGTAGCCCACCGCCGCGCCCGTCGCGCTGTCCCGCCACACCTTGTAGCGGTCCTCGTCCAGCCAGGACGTGTTGGTGGCGTCGCCGTAGTTGACGATGAGCTTGTCGAGGTCCGGGAGCCGCACGTGCGTGTGGTCGCCCTCGAACGCGTAGTGGATCGTGTCGGCCTCGGGGAAGGGCAGCTCGTAGTCGTCGGCGGGCCCGCCCTTCTTGTGCTCGGGCAGCGACTTGGGGTCCCGCGGGAACAGCGTCGCGTTCCGCACGTCGCCCAGGTTCAGCAGCAGGAAGATGATGCGCTCGAGCCCGATGCCGCACCCCGCGTGCGCCGGCGCCCCCCACTCGAACGCCTGCATGTACTCCTCCATGGTGGCCGGGTCGACGCCGGCCTTCTTCATGCGCTGCGCCAGGGCGCGCGGGTCGTTGATGCGCTGCCCTCCGGTGGTGATCTCCTGCCCGCGCAGGAAGATGTCGAACGAGTTGGTGAACCGGTCGTCGTCCGGGTCGAGGTGGGTGTAGAAGGGCCGCGCCGAGGTGGGGAACTTGTCCAGGATGTAGTAGTCGGTGCCGTACTTCTCCTTGACCAGCTGGCCGAGGCGGATCTCGGCGCGCGTGGAGAGGTCCTCGTGCTCCGAGGCGGGCTGGCCGTCGTCGCCGGTCCAGCCGGAAGCGTTGAGCAGCGCGACGCCCTCCTTGAAGGTCAGGCGCGGTGTCTCGTCGAGCCAGACGAGGTCCTCGTGCGGGAAGCGGGACTTGACGACGTCGAGCTCCTTGCGGTGGCGCGCGTACACGCCGCGGAAGATGCTCTTGAGCGTGGCGTCGATGATGTCCAGGGCCTCGTGGTAGTCGGCGCCGATCTCCATCTCGAGGTCGAGGCCGGTGTACTCGGTCAGGTGGCGGTGGGTGTTGCTGTTCTCGGCGCGGAAGACCGGGCCGATCTCGAAGACGCGGCCGAAGTCGGCCGAGATGGCCATCTGCTTGGCCAGCTGCGGGCTCTGGGCCAGGAAGGCCGTGCGGCCGAAGTACTGCACCCGGAAGACCTCGGCGCCCGACTCGGTCGCGGCCGGCTGCAGCTTCGGCGTCTGGATCTCGACGAAGTCGCGGTCCAGCAGCGCCGTCCGGAACAGGTTGCAGACGCTGGACCGGATCCGGAGCACGCTCTGCATGGCCGGCGTGCGGAGGAAGATGAGCCGGTTCTCGTTGCGCACGCGCATCGTCGCCGCCAGGCGCCGCTCGTGCGTCCGCTCGTCCTCCTCGACCTGGTCGATGCCGTAGACGTCGATGGACAGCGGCTGCTCGACCGCCACGAGCACGTGCATGCTCTCGACCACCAGCTCCAGGTCGTGGATGCTGCACGACTTGATGGGCTCCGGGCTCCTGCGGACCACGCCGCGCACGTGCACCACGGACTCCGGGTGCAGGTGCTCGGCCCAGCGGACGAACTGCTCCGAGATGGCGCCCTCGCGCACGGCGAGCACGCCCTGGACGGTGTCCTCGCGCTGGCGGAGCAGCACGAAGGCCAGCTTGGCGCTGACGTTCCGGATGTGGTGGACCCGGGCCGTGAACGCGATGGTCTGGCCCAGCATCTGGCCCTTGTCGTCACCGTTGTCGGCCGCGAGGTGCTCGAGCAGGTACGACGACGGGGGCAGGTCGGCGGGGCGGATGTCGCCGTACCGCGAGGCGATGGTCGGCGGCTCCTTGGCGCGCTTGGCCTCCTCCTCCTCCTTCCGCCGCTGCTGCATGGACTGCCGCTCCTCGTCGGCGGACTTCTTCTTGGCGCGCGCCTCGTACACCTTCTTCAGGTGCCTCTGGCTCTTCTCGTCCTCGAGCGCATCGGCGTCGCCGATCTTCAGCTTCGTGATGTGGTTCTTGGCAGAAGAGTGCCCGACGACGCGGTTGAGGAAGAGCATCGGCTTCTTGAGTGCTCCCCCGGCCATGGTGGCGGTGGCGGTGGTGACGGCGGCGGCCGGCTGACTCTTTCGAGGGGGGGGAGAGTGGGAGATTGGGTGGGGAGCTCGGGTTGGTTGGAGGTTAGGAACCTCGGACTGAAGAATTATGTGTGTGATACTGTAATACTTTGTGCCGTCTTATGTCTTGACTATGTTCTTGAGACCTGTAGTACGGAGGCACAGACACCGAGGGCGTCAAGCGTCAGCAATGACTTCAGTCAATGGCTTTGGTTATGGATAATAGTATGAATGCTATTCATTCGTTTGTTTGCATTAGGAGCTTGTCAAGGGGGGGTGAGCAACGATGCCCAGAGATGTGGCTTGGAGGAGTGTAAATGTATTGGTCTTGAAGTGAAATTGTACTGTAAGGTACGAAGCAGAGGACGGGCTTTCTAGGTTCTTGTAGGGGCCGAACGGCATGAAGGGGGCAATCACAAGCATTGGACCTTTAAATTAGTTGGGCAGGCCTTTCCACGGGTTCCGAAGGAGGTGCATGTGCCGGTGCCTTGGATACAAAGCTTATTAAAGTCGCCTCCGGGCATTCCGCTGACGGCGCAACCAAGGACAACAATAAATGACAGAGCATGCACTAGGTACTACGTTCTATAACACAAGCAGTATAGGTCTCAAGCGGAAGAAACACAGCTGCCAGAGGTTTCCAACGCAAGAAATAGCTGAATAGGTAGGTCCTCCCTTGCCTTGCAGGTCCTTGCAGGTGTCTTACGGACATCGATCCGAACAAGGATCCAGGGATCCAGGAATTCAGGGATATTCGCAACCGAGATCACCACATTGATAACCTTTTGTCTTTGACTAAAATATGCTTATCCTGACCGTGTCTGCGCATATACCAAATATACCGACGAGAGCCGGAGCAAATGCCCCGCTCATGAAAAATTCCCCAGGACAGGCCAATGAGAAGAGCGAAGACCCGACTTTCTGTCCTAATGCGGTAATCACTCTCATCGCGATTGACCTTCAATATTTTGCTTTTCTCCAATGGCCGGCACTCCTGCTGCTCGGGATTCAACTAGGTCCTAGGCTACTGACTGTTGCTGCAGCTTTATCGCCCGATAAGGCGATATTCCAGCCAATCCTTCTGTGCTTCTGCCGCTTTCTACGTCATGACTTTAAAGGAATAGCTGGGACCTGAAAAATGATGTCATTACTTGAACGAATGAACAAATGATTTCCAGAACCTTCAACCACCCAAACCGTCAACCACGTCCCAGCGACCTCGGCCGGCCACCTTCCCGCCCATTCAGCCACTCACCCCGTCCACACCCCAGGCATGCCAGCATGCTATAGAATTAGGTACAAGCCAGCCACTGTCACACCAGCTTATACAGACACCACATCACACCACACACCACACACCACACACCACACACCACACACCACCATATGCACCTGATTTCCTCTGGTAGCTGCATTCTCGCTTACGTCGCCCTGGTCGTCATTCGTTCTAGCCCCCAAGCCCTTCTACCTCCCCTGTAACCAGATCTTGTATTCGTGCCATACATGTAGATTTCTATCATGTACGTACCTACTTTAGCTGCCAACACAAGGTGCATCAAGCCCTGATTGATCTGAAGCTCTCGATGGACCCTTAACAGAATGGTGGCCAAGACCTGCTGAAACAGCCATATAGACTTATACGAACGTCATGCCATCGCCTTAATTGTGCAACTATACCTGAACCTGAACCTGAACCTAGTCATTGGGGATTTGGAGATCTTTGTACGTCCTTGTACGTATTATAGCTGCACGATGGTATGTTGCTCAATTCAATCGATAAACCCATTTTCCAGATCTAATGGTCACTGCAAAGTAAGTTCCCCCATGGTATCACCATCGACTCTATTGCCATATTGGTCCTTACGACGCACGCGACCCTTTTGATTTCAACATGCAAGCACCAGCACCAGCACCAGCACCAGCACCAGCGTCAGCGTCAGCATCCGTATCCTCGTTAGATAGTCGGGTAGACGAAGTTACACATGTCGAGGCCACCTTGTCTAAACGAAGACCAATCCTCCCAGGAAAGAAACCATCAAAGGCCGCCGACAAGACAGGCAAGGCTCCCCCATCTCGGACACGGCTTCGCATCAGTGCCAATTGGTGGCGGTCGCTACAATGCGTGGGCATGTCGCTTCACTTCCTCGCCCCTCCTCGACCTCCGAACCCTGATTTCGTACGCATGATACCCTCGACTCTATCCAGCAGAGAGGGAAGCTTCGCACTGCACTTCTACCTCCCCGAGGGCTATACCAAGGCCGATAATTGGCCTGTCGTCGTGAATTACCACGGTGGCGGTTTCACTCTAGGCAATGGGACCGATGATGCACGCTTTGCGCGGTTCGTCACGGAAAAAGTCCACGCCATCTTCGTGTCGGTCGACTACCGCCTCGCACCCGAATACCCGTTCCCCACTGCGGTGGAGGACGGCGCCGACGCCTTGGTCTACATCGTGAAGAACGCGGCGGAGCTCCGAGCCGACCCCCACCGGCTTGCGACCTCGGGATTTTCCGCCGGGGGCAACATCGCTATCACCGCGCCGCTGTGGCTGGCCCGGTTGCGGAAAACCCGGGGTGACCTGCCCGAACACCGCGTCGTCGCGCTCGCGACGTGGTATCCGATCACCGATTACACGCTGACGCGGGTGGAGCGGCGCGAGACGGCCATACGGCCCGAGGAGTGCCTGCCGCCGGGCCTGACGGACCTGTTCGATGCGTCGTACCTGTACCCCCCGGAGCTCAATCTGGCGGACCCGTACCTGTCACCCTCGAAGGCGTCGGACGAGATGCTCAAGGAGGGGATCCCCGACAAGGTGCTCTTCTACACATGCGAGTGGGACATGCTGCTGCACGAGGGGGAGGAGCTCTCGCGGCGGCTGAAGGACCCGCCCATCAGCAAGGACGTCTACTACACTATGATCCGCGGCGTCGCGCACGGCTGGGACAAGGGGCCCAACCCCCTAAAGGCCCCGCGCAAGTCCGAGAGGCTCTACCTGGACTGCTGCCACCACCTCCGGAAGGCCTTCGAGCAGGCGGAAGGGGAAAGCGCGTAGAAAACGGAAAGAAAGCAAGCTAACTCCGTGGGAAGGGGAGAATAATATGTACTACCTCAAGAATTCAGTTTTAGACTCGGAACAGATCTGATATACTACACCTACACAGGGACTGTTAGAATACCTATCTAATACTAGACACATAACATGGAATATCTATACTGTATATATCTACCTGTCCATATCTATCTACGGATGCCTGTTGCCTACGCCGTCACCACACCGATTGACATGACATGTGTTACGCTTCCGACTGGAAGGTTGGTGCGATATAAATTCATGATAGAGTTCGAGTTCAACGAATATTTAACCTTAATCCAGCCGGCCGGCTACAAGGTAAATCGCGAGTTTGATTGCTCGCACGTAGGCCTTTCTTGATACCTGCATCTGTATCTTGTCCCTATTATTATCAACTTGGTGGCGCCCGGGGGGTCTGCCCGTGTTCAGAAATGTCTCATGGAGCGACAAGACTCAAGAGAGAGCATGAACGTAGGGAGACTCTAGTGGGCCCTAGATCGCTCAGCCAGCCAGCCAGCCAGCCAGCCAGCGCATGGAGGGGGAGATCTATCTATCTAATGCATGTAGGTGGCTTACGTAGTGGCCTACAGGGATAACATAACGGTTGTTCCCGATACGAACAACGGCGAGCCTGGAACTCCGTAGAAGACAGGGAAGACAGGGATCACTACGTCATTGCCCGAAAAGTATATCGGCCAAACGCCTGCGGTTTCGACTTTGCCTTCCTGCCTTCCTACATGCCTTTCGCATATCATTGATTATTGCTAGAGGCAGGGATTTGCGACAAAGACGGGAAATGTTGATTGGAGGCGTGGCTAATTTATCTAGAGGTGTACAACTTCATAGCAGGGCGCATTATACCTACGTAGATAATCTTGCTTTTTTCTCATCTTTATTTTCGTTCCGCATTACATTGGTGAGGGAGGTCTTGGATGACCGATTAAAAACGTGGGCGCATACTATTTAAAGGCTCTGATCGGACCCGCCCCTCCTCGATTTGCTTGCCATGCAACTAGGATGCAATGCTAAAAGATGCCGGGATTCAACGTCATAACCTCGCCAAGAATTCTGATGTATGATGCTGCTGCAGTACTATTGCCCAAAACTCCGTTTCCGACGACGTAAACCAGCCAGCCTACTGTAGGTATCTGATATCCCAAGTCAGGTCAGATAGGCCCAATTGAGTTGGAAACTGACATCTTTCATTATCCTCGATTAGACCGATCAATATACATCTTGCATCTTTGCTATTATTCTAGTCAATCAACCACCTAATCATCGAATCGTTACTGGATTCTGTCTCTCGTCGACCGTTTTTAACTCGTTCTTAGTAGCTATACATATTAATTCTCATTGCTGCCCCTCCCCCCTGCCATCTTTCTTTTCCACCGGCTTCGTCGCTGGGACGCCCGTCCGATTCTAGAACTATTCTTAGATGGGGGTGTTTGCCGCCTCTTCAGATCACCAGACATCGATCGAACGATAACCACCATAAGCCATCCATCCTCCCCTATAGCCTTCTTCTGGCCCCTGACGAGCAATGGACTCCATTTTTCTAGCCTAAAAGCTGCAATCCATCGAACTGCTTAATTCACCTTATCAGTTGATATTTCTACGTTATATAACAAATACTCTGTACTGTTAGGGGTGTCCAGGGAAAACTATCAAAGGTTAAGAGAGATCGAGGGGTTTTAACGATAACAACGATGTCGCCCGACAGGGACCTGGAGATCGCGGAAGATGATGGCTTCCCGATGGAAGCTCTCCGGTCTAACCAGCCACCGCGGATGTCCCGGGACGGGAAGCCCGAGTATAAGCTGGCCGGGCTGCCGCGGCTCGACTACAACATCATGCACTACAAGACGAAGCTCTTCATCGTGACAGGGTTGCTGATATTCGAGGGAAGCGTCGCGCCCGTAATATTATACTACGCACTCACCCTCGGCACTAGCCTGAGAGCAGGCATTGGTGAGACCTCCCCCCTCCCTTTACCCCTTTTTGACTCTCTGGCTGGTTATTCTCCTATTTCACATGTTTGGAGGACTCCTTTCATTTCACCACATGACTTGATGATGTGGAATTTCGTTCTGCCTTCTCTGTTTATATTCTTTCCCGACTTCGCGGACACTGGCTTACGTGTTGCAAAAACCTTACTCTAGTCTTCGCCATCATCACGTCGCTGTTCGGCTTCATCTCGGGGTTCGAGTTCGCGCTGCGGTCGTGGCGGCTGATCCTGAAGGCGGACACGTACCGGCCGCCGGGGGCGCCGCGGTGGCGGTTCGACTTCACGCACCAGAGCCTGGGGGCGATCTACAGCGTGATGACGGCGATCCTGATCGGGGGCTCGATCCCGCACGAGCCGCTCGTGCGCGTGCTCGCCATCCCCATGCCGCTCTTCTTCGTCCAGATCGGCCTGCAGGGCCTGGTCATGGGCTGGATGGCCCGGCGCAAGGTGCCCGCCCCCGTCCGCATCAGCTCCGTGCCGCCCGGCGACCCCACCCCGCCCTTCGTCCTGCCCCTCATCGAGGACGTCGTCGCCGTCGACGGCGACGGCAAGAAGGCCTACCGCCTGCGCCTCATGGAGCGCTGGCGCGTCAGCCGCCGCTTCCGCGCCTTGGTCACCGGCCTCAACTGGTTCTGGGCCGTCGGGTCCCTCGCCTTCGGCGCCGGCCTCCTGGTCGTCGTCTGGACGACGCCCGAGCAGATCGCGTACGGTGTTGGTAAGTGGTAGTAGTAGTAGTCCTTCGCGCGCCCCCTTTTCCGCTGCCCGCCCACACACACACACACACACACACACACACACACACACATACACACACACGAGATATCTGCGACTAACAAAACATGCCGCACTACAGGATGGGGCGCACCGCTGATCTTCCTCGCAATTTGGACGTCCATCACGGTCATCTGGACGCGGCGGGGCCTCCACCTCGAGAAGGTGGGGTGGACGGCCGAGCTGAGCGCCCGGGAAGCCAAGCTGGGCTCGCGAGATGCGGATGCGGACGCGGATACGTCGTCTGCCCGAGAGGAGCGCGTAGACGATACGGATTCGGGTCCGGGTCCCGGCCTGGGTCCGAAGTCCCGGGAGGAGGTGGCATGATCTCGATACACGCAGCCGTTTCTACATAGTTTTCTCGGCTCTATTAGTTACTAGTTATTAGTAGTTAGACTTGGTATATATACATATGATTCAAAACTGTCTTGATAGAACTCTCGGGAACCCTGGACATCGACTCCAATGCTTGCTTCGCTGCTGACGTGCTGCAGCATATCGGTAGCCTGCTAACTAGCAGTATGTTAAGCATAAGATATGTCTGCCATGTTTCCGGATGCTTGAACAGCGGCATACCATCCATGCCATGCCTCTATTGTCTGGCAACGACTTGCCTGCCTATGAACACCGAGTAGATACATATGTAGTTGGGTGCTTGTTAGTGAGATACCTAGGCTATCATCAGATGTATACCTATTATACCTGCCTAGATATGTAGCTTACTCTCGTCATCATAGGTAATTACATATGTATGTTCGCAGATGCATACCTACTGTAGCTGCGTCTTATACAACTCGATGCCTACAATAGGTCCATGGGATAACTGCCATTGGACTTCTGCATGCCTAGTTCAACTAATCAGCCAATCAAGCACATGTATTCAATAATTCGGGGAAGCCATACGAAGAGCTAGTAATACCTATTGTGGCAGGCGCCAGTGCCATGCCCAGGCGGCAGGGGCGGCAGAATTTACTGATTGTACACCACCCCTCACCGCTTTCAGACATATAAATACGTGTCCGCACTCCCGGGCTCTGTCAAGTCTTTTTCTTTCTTCTTTAGCTCTCTTTGCCTTTTGGCTTAGATCAAGTGTAGTATCTGTTCTTTTCAGTATAAAAGCTGAAAGTACCACACTGTGGTACAATCTCTTTTATTCTAATTTTTGTCACGCGGGAGCGGTCCTCTGTGCTTGCGCATGATGGCTTCCACCGTGTCCCTGGTATTACACTGCCTCCAGGCGACGCGAACCATTTCATTGCCATCCCTAGCTTGTCTAGGGTAGTGAAGAAATGTTGAGCATGTTACTGTAGATCTGAATGCCCTCGTCCCACTGGAACAGCGAGCCATGCATGTGGCATTTACTATGTTCGCTCGAGCTGGCGAGCTGGAGCCAGGAAGGTACCACGCAGTGGAGGAATGTTAGCCAACCGCTTCCCTAGTGGTTAGAACCCAATACACCTATTTATGACTATTTATTACACTCTTCAACTGGATCTGTAATCCAGCATCACTCCAGGCGGTAAAATTAGGTGACTCCAATACGGGCAATATACAGTAGCAAATCTAATTTCGTTTGTTGATATTGTTCGGTGTTGGTATCGAAGATCGTTCATTAGTAGCTACAATATCGCAGTCCGTTTGTCTGCCCCTCCATCTATTCAAACTTTACATCATCCAGCCCCGCCAAGCGTAACGGTCCTGTAGCCTGAAGTATTGCATCCCAAGATGGCAAGCAACAACTCCCCTCCGATGATCGACCCTTCGATCTTTGAGTATCTCAAGACCAGTGGCGAGGAGGAGATCGTGGTCAACGATAGCCTCCACAAGATCATCGCGGAGTTGAACCGCCATGTCTCGACGTCCCAGGGCCTCCTCAGCCGGATCCATTCCACGCCGAGCTCGAAGCGTATGTGCGCAAAGCATAGGTTCCGTAGGTCGTGATAATCGATGAAGCAGCTCTGACTTGGACTATAGTTTCCCCACTACTTAAACAGGTCGAGGACGACGGCATCAAGCACGAGATCGAGAGCGTAGGGCAGCTGTCCAAGTTTGCTTCGAACTATCCTTACTACAAGTAAGTGTGTAGCTGTGCAATACGAGGGTTTAATTACTGACAAATTTTATAGATACAATCACAGATGGTCTCGTTCTATCCAGAATGTCGTCAATACCATTCTGTTGACGGCTTGGCTGGGCGGCCTAGGTTCCGAGTCCCGGCCTGGTGAGATTGGACGGCTTCTGACCATCGAAGAGGTTGGCGAGATTCTACAAGGTGGGCTTTTCTCTCGTCCATGATACCTGGCATAACTACCGTGTCCTTGCTATGCTTCTAACAAAACGTCACAGTGCCCGTCAACCTCAAGGACAAGGACGCCTTCCACGTCACTATCGAGGAGTACCTGTTGGCTATGACCGATATCACCGAAGAGCTTAGCCGGCTGTCGATGAACTCGGTGACCATGGGCGACATCGACCTCACCCTCCGGATCAGCGGGTTCATCAAGGACCTGTTCGCGGGCTTCCAGCTGCTGAACCTGAAGAACGACACTCTGCGCAGACGGGTCGACGGCGTCAAGTATCACGTCAAGAAGGTGGAGGACGTCATCTACGATCTATCGCTGAGGAACCTGCTTCCGCAGTCCCAGAATCCATCTTGAGGACAAGTTCACGCGGACGCGCGTGCAGAAACCCTGAATACGTGAGCTCATATAGCTAACTCTAGTAGATAGCTGGCTACCTGCAGTAGGCAGCTATGTATTATGGCTGTAGTGCTGCCAATTACGAAGGCACTAGAAGAAGCCTAACAGCTATGGCGATAGCAACCTAAGATGCATATATAACAGAGGGGAACTCTTTCCGAGGATATACTGGATCTATGGGAGTGAGACAACAGCACTAGATATCAGCAAGCTAGCTCTAAGAAGCTCTGTCACATAGCCAAATACCAAGATGCGTTTGTTGATACCTTCAACCTTGAACTCACTGTTTCGCAGTTCCACGGCCCATAAGCAAAGCTCTAATGTGTTATCGTTATCGTTAGTTATTCGTTATCAGCGCTATCGATAAAGCTGGGCCCCCGCTACCCTGCAGGTCCCTGCCCCCTGCCTTGCTGCCCATGTGTCGCAATTGGCAATTGGACGCTGTGACGGACACTTCTAACATTTGCGTGTCCAAAACTACAGGTGTGATTTTACTTGAATTTACTACTTACTTACCTCACCTATGAACACCCTCGGCGCCCGCCAGCAGATGTCCTGCCGAGGCCACCCCATCCATCTCCCTGCCCGAGTCACCATCGCATCACACAAACACACCTAACCAAGCTCCGGAAGATTGATCGGGTCGGTCTTTATAACCACATGGTCCTAATCGATCCGATAACCACCGCCATGTCGACACCATCACCAGCTCCAGTGGCAGCAATGGCAGGAGGCGCAGGGGGAGGCAAAGGCAAAGGCGACGCGCCCACCACCATCCAACCGATCCGAACCCTCGCGACGCCGACGGCCCAGGCCGTGCGCCACACCCACCCCGTCCTGCTGCTCTCGCTGCTCCTGCTGCGCTTCAAGGCGCTGGTGGCCGACCCCGTGCCGACCATGTGCAGCGCCCTGCCCGTGCTCGCCGCCGTGCAGGTGGCCTACGCCGTCGCGTGCCTGCCGCCGGCGGGCTCGCAGCAACAGCAGGGCGCCAAGGGGGCGGCGGCGCGGAAGAGGAAGCCCGGCTCGGATGCGTCGGGGCCGAACGTTGTGGTGGTATGTTATATCCTCTCTCTCTTTCTATCTAGCTTTGGGCTATTTCGCCTGAAGTCATGCGTATACGTAAAAATACACACACATATATATATATATATACACACATACTTCATGATCGGTCTACCTTCTGCCCTTCGTCTCTCCGTCTCCCCAGCCGGCTGACCTTCCCTTTTTTTTTTTTCTCTCCACAGACGGCCCTCGTAGCGCTCGTCCTCTCCGCGCTCGCGACCCTCGCCCTCCTCGCGGCCTTCGTGCTGCTCGGCGCCCCGCTGCTGACGCACCTGCCGCACACGGCGCTCTGCGCGGCGCACCTGTCGGTGCTGGCGCTGTTCCCGGTGCTGTACGCGCGCGGGCTGGACGGGCGCGCGTGGCTGGCCGTGCTGGGCGCGGCCGCGCCCCTCGACGAGGCCTTCGGCGGGCTCGCGGGCGCCGTCGTCGGCGCCTGGCTCGGCGCCGTCCCCATCCCCCTCGACTGGGACCGCGACTGGCAGCGCTGGCCCGTCACCGTCCTGTGCGGCGTCTTCGCCGGCTACGCGCTCGGCAAGCTGGTCGGCGGTAGCCCGCTGGCTTTTGGGAGGCGGTTCGGTGGCGCGGGGTCGGATTGATTGGCGGAACGGGACGGTTAACTTGGGAGATAAGGACGGAAGGGACATGGTCACGGGGGAAGGGGGGGCTGTTCTTCGCAGGGGTGGAAAGACTCTGTGTAAGGGGTTATTATATACATATTCAGCTACGTACCTATGTGGTAGTATACCTACCTAAATTCTATGCAGATACGCTGTGAATATATAGGTAAAATATACATGTCGCATTTGAACTACCTACAAACCAGCGGGGGGATATGTGCGTGTGTAGTTTGAGTCTGATAATGAGAGGGCACAGCAGCATGCGCTGGATCTATGTATCGCAGGTGTTGTGAATGGTCTGACGCTCGATGCCTGTTTACTACATATGTCATTGGTGACGAGATCCTGATTCATGCCATCTATTACTCTATATAATCATGTGTTGGCAGCCCAAGTACCATTCCAAATCGACAACCCTCTCCGCCCTGTCGGGCCAATCCCAGGCGCCTCAACGCTTTCCCATCTGGTGATGTATATGTATGGCATCTATTTACTCTCATCTAATATCCAAGACGCGGTTCACCCCGGTCAACCCCTGCCATTCATCATAAATCTGAACGGCGCAACAGCAGGAGAAACAACCAGGCTCAGCTTTCCAAACTCTTCCTAATCTGACTCTTCAAGCCCCCATGCTTCCACAGCAGAATGACCAACCAAACCAGGTGTATCGCCTCGACGAGCGCGACTTTAGCGTACATGTCGACAGTCTCCACCACCATCATCGACGCCGGCACCACCGGCGCTCCCCCCCTTCTTTTCCTCTCCCCCATCCCCATTATCCTCCTCCTGCTCCCGGGCCATGCGCGCGCACACGTCCAGGAACAGAGCCGGGTCGTCGGTGATGAACGCCGTCGAGGCGGTTCCGCACGGCCCAGCGCATCCAGGCCTCGCCGTTGACGGTCCACGACAGCAGCGATATATCATTAGCCTAACTAACTGAAATTTGTCTTGTCTTCCCGCCACGGGTTTGAGCTCCGTGCCGGAGGTCCGGGACGGTGGACCAGACGGGAATTGTGCTTATAAGAGCCCCGTCCCGAGGTAGCTAGCTATTTAGCTAGCCGCCGGCGGACGGGCCGGACATCAAGGACTCACCTGATCGCGGTGACGCCCAGCCATACGGCGCGGCGTGCTGTGCCATTGCGCTGGCTTTTCTTGCTTGCGGCGGTCAGTTTGCGTCTTCTATGTCTCCTGTCTTCCAAGTTGTTTCGAACCGCGACAGCCGCTATTTACTTACTTGGTAGAAAAGAATAAGCTAGTATCCCGTATCCGCTTAATCGCACCTCTCATTCAAGCATCAAAAGCAAGCGCATGGAAGCCAGCACGTTACAACATGTCACGATGTACTTCCACTAGATGCAGTGTATCGACATCGATGAGTAAGTAACATCAGATAAACAAATGAATAGTTAGATAATAGATAATTGAGTAGCTAGGCTGCTACGCCGCCTCACCCCAACACACCGATATATAATCTTACGTCTCGATAGATATAGCTCAGCTCGATCGGGGACGATCGAATGCTTACTTGAACACACCGACACGAACTACATAACGACAAGGCTTACCACACCTACGCTTTATGCAATACATTCCTTCTGCAATAACTCCTTGCGTGACGCCGTGGTATGCCAGCCAGTGTAGCTGATATTGACGGAGATACGGTCGGGTTTAGGAAAAGGGACATATTGCATACGTGCCCTACCCACTTCTACAAAGTAAGCTGAAGCTATAGTCGAAGGACTCACTAGCGCCCGAGGGAGCTATGGCCCTGGGAATGGAGGTCGTGCGGTTTCGCGGTTCGTGAATTCGGACTCTCGGGGTTCCGAACACATGTCAAATGTTGGAATCTTAGCTGCGGCTACGCTATCCGTAAATATGTATACCTACTAGTTACGCTCGAGGCGGAATCGCCTATGCAGACTGTGCCCTCGCTGTTGGGTTCCATTCGCGTTTTACCGCCACTATCTTGTTATATAAAAGTCTTCAATGATCACATGATACATCGAAGCAGGATAGCGTATAAGTGTGTATGTGCGTGTCCTTGGGTACGTAGGCACATCAGGCCATAGGGTCGAACCATCACTACATATGTAGAAACCGTTCAGAGCTTACTCGTAAAGTGGCTACTGGGCAGGTAAGCATAAGTGTGGTTACCAAGAAATCAACACAATATTCATATGAACGTAAATATAAGAGCCGTATTGTTTGTCTGCTACTCCTGAAGGAGTCTGTTAACTATGTACCTGGCTCTCTGATCTGCAATATGACTACCTATGTAATCATGATGCTTTTAATTCGGCCCAGTCCCGTCCCATATTCCATCCATAACCAACCCAAGCCAATCCGATTCAGCCTATCCTGGTAATAGATAGATATAGATGGATAGATAGCATGTAAATGATATGCCGAACACACGGATTGCCCGGCATAGCCATAGTCAACGTGTGTGCGCACGCCCTGATACGTAAACAAGCCACCAGAGGTATCCCCTTCATCCGAACCAGCCGAGAACCAAATCCCGCGCATAACGACCATATCTGTAATAGCAGACCCCGTACGTGAAACAGAAGACGTGCGCCAAAAAACAGAAATCAAGTTCGTGACTTTCCATAGGTAAAGGACAACACATGGAGGGGGAGAAAAAACAACACACGCCTATACTTCCACGCTGACTGATGTAGATCCGGAAAAGGGAGATAAATAGGTAAGTTAGTTAGTTGTAGGGGCGTCCAGGGTGATAGATGATGATACAGTGATGTAGTTTTGTAGTTCAGGGTAAAAGATTTGCCTATATATGTATAGTATATACGCAATCCAGGGGAGAGCGAGTAAAGGGTAAAAACAAGGAAGATCGATCATATGATTCAGAGCCCCAGATTCAGATCCAAGCCGTCCAAGGCTATATTGACCCCGCCGTCGTGGCTCGACCTACCGCCGCCGCCGCCACCACCTGCCGGCTGCGACGTCGGCGGCGGCGGTTGTAGCAGGGGGTTGCGGAAGTCGTCGTTCCCTGCTGCTGCTGCCGCCCCCATGCCGAGGTAGAGATCGCCGCTGGAGGCCAGATCGTCGCCCGAGCTGAGGCTCTCGTCGCTGATGCTGGGCACGCTCTGCGTTGCTGGGTGGTGATGATGGTGATTGACATGATGCGGGTGATGAGAGTGGTGATGCGGATGGTGGTGTTGGCTATGGCTGTGATGATGATGGTGGCCCGCTGCTACGGCTGCCAGGTCGTCCATGCTGAAGCCGTTGGCGGCCGCGGCCGCGGCGGCAGATATGTCCCACGACGCGTCGGCGGGGGACCAATCCCCGCCGTTGCTGCTGCTGCTGCCGCCGCCGAAGTCGACCGGGGCCGATGCTGAGGCCGCGCTGGTGGTGGGCGTCGCGTCCGTCGCTGGGAAGCTCGGGCCCCCGTAGATGGCGTCGTACATCTGCCCGTTGTCCATGGCGCCTAGGAGGGCCTCCCACTCGTTGATGGACGAGACCGCACCGCCGTTGTCGCTGCCGCCGAGCCCCTTGGTCGAAAGTTGAGGCGTCGTAGTGTGATACGGTTGCTGCTGCTGCTGCTGCTGCTGTGCGTGCACGTTGCGGCTATGCGTTGGTGGAGATGCAGGTTCGTGAGATGGTTCTGTGTTGTTGGGTGTGTTTCTATTGTTATTGCTGTTGTTGCTATTGCTGTTGTTGTTGTTGTTGAATGATAGGTAATCGAGGTTCGTTTTGACCCGGCGCATCATGGATTGCTGGATCTGCGATATCGAGAATCGGTGGTCGCGACGGGGTGCTGCCGGCGATGACGGCTCCACGGACGTGCGCGACTGAAAGCGCTGCAGCTCGGTGACGGAAGGGCGCCCGCCGGAGAGGCTCGGCATCGTCATCCGGCGGAGCTTGTCCTGCTGCGCGAGCAGGTCGGACTTGCTCATGGCCGCCGGCGACGTCTTCTGCTGGCCGAGGCTGTGCAGGAATGCTGCTTTCTTCTTCGTCGTCGCGGCTGCTACTGACGGCGAGGTTCTCGATGTGGTGGTGGTTGCGGTGGTCGGAGCGGCAGCGCCCATGCCCATGCTCAAGTCCATGCCCATACTGCCGGCACCGATCTCCTCCGGACTGCTCCGTGCCGATGATGGACTCACCCGGTTCCGCGGGTCGACCGAGATCAGAATCGTCGCGACCCGCTTCAGGTCGTAGGTGCCCGGGCCCTGGGCCCGGTCGAGGATCTCGACCACGGCGTGGAACAACCGCTCGATGTCCTTCACGAGCTTGCTGTCGTAGCTCAGGCCGAGGCTCTGGTAGAGGAGCGTTATGCCGCACAATACGAGCACGTCCGTCTTGTTCAGACAAAACGAGAACGTCATGTTCCTCTCCTCCAGTAGCTGCACAATCTGCACGATGGCCTTGCTGCATTCTCCCACCGCGAGAAGAGAAGTCGCAGCTTTGGAGCCCAGACTCGAAGTCACGGCCGGGCGATGGATCAGTGTGCGGATGTAGTAATATGCCAATGCCTTGGGAGTGAGAAGGTTAGCATGCGTACGAGTATGACACAATTCTATCTCTGGTGTGAAGACCACTTACCAATATAGGAGATCTGCTACCGGTGACATCCGTAGAAGGCTTGTCTTGGACGAAATTCAACCTGAGGTGTGTCGGCAGGTTCTCGCTCCATTCGGCAAGGTCGGCGTCCATCGACGCCAGCAGCTGGAGAGATAGCTCGTGTGTGGAAGCGGCGGGGTAGACCCTCTCGAGCACCTGGGCCAGAATCCGGGATAGCCTGAAGAGGGCCAAGGCGCTCGAGAGCCTGGTGTACTCTCCCGGCAGAGTGGGCTGGAACCCTTTCTCGGTGACGTATTCGTCATCCGTATCGGACGGATATTCGGCGTGGACGTCTTCTTCCCTCAACAGCTTCGGCAGACCGAGCATCGAGGCAGAGAAGCTAGAGGATGAAGTTTAGCTCACGTGCTCACATCATCGGACTGGGCGCTCTGGTGGACTATCTTACCAATCCAGCGTATACAACGTCCAGAAGACCTTCTTGCGGGTCTCGATCGTGAGGGCTCCAAATGAGAACCTCTTCTGGCTCTGATGTAGGCCTAACCTGTGGGAAAGCCCAATCGCAATACCTTTGTAATGCTGCAGTCGCTTGTAGTCTGCTCGAATCATGCAGTACATCATAGCCAGGACCAGGCACTGCAAAGTGGACATGGTGTTGTTCATGATGACCGCGTCCAGGGCCCTCTGCCATTGCACCTCGCAGGCGGCGATCTGGTCCACCTCGGGCGACTCGCCCGAGAGTGCCGCAATGCTATAGACGAGGTAGAGCTGGGCGATCTTATGGTCGTTCTTCACCTTCTCGGGGTCGGCCACGAAATCCTCGTAGAGGCGAAGGAACGTCGGCTTGTGCAGCACGGGAAACAGCGGTGCCCATTCTTGGAAGTAGATGTTGACACATCTATCGGTAAACAGCCGCGGCGGCGGCCTGAGGGGCCCGCTATGCTGATCGGGAACCAGAGGGTAGCATCCTTGTATGTGAAGGAAAGCCTCGGGGTTGAAGTCGGAACACGGCTTGCCGACTTCCTGGATCTTGCGTTTGAACGCCTCTGTATAGCGCGAGTTAGATATCCCGACCGGGAAGAGGTGAGGGAGAAATCAAGCCTGTCAGCTGGCGAGAACTCACCAATGAAGGCACGTCCGCTCGAAGCGCCCATGAAATACGAGTCCGAGTTCTCAACGCCGAGCAACAGCGGAGAGGCCTGCACCCGGAACACATCCTCCTTGGCCGGTGAGGCTGAGTCCCCCCTTCTCGAGTCCATGGAGGCCGGCGAGGCGTGGGACGCGGCGGGGGTGAGGCGGTTGTCGTGCATCTTGGACAGCATGTCGATCTTCTCGTCCTTCTCGTCCAGGAGGTCCTTGAGCTCCCGGATCTCGGTCTCGAGCTGGCGGACCCGCTCCTCGAGCGACTCGGTGTAGCCCCGGGGGAAGGCGCGGCGGCTGAGCTTGTCGCTCGTGCGGCACTCGAAGCCGACGTTGGCGCACTGCGTGCAGCAGGGGCGGATGCCGTCGCAGCGGATCTTCTTCGACCGGCACCGGTCGCAGGCCTGCGCTATGCGGCTCTGCGAGCTCGTGCCCACCTTAATGACCTTCATGGGCAGGATGCCGGGCATGTTCGCGGTTGTTTTGTTTGCGGTTCAAATCTGGCTGATGTTCTCTCGCTCTCCTCTTATTTACGGTCCTTTATGCGTTTCCAAAGGCGAATTCTTCGAACGTTTCCAGTTGGCCGACGACAAGCTCCGTAACGGTGGCAGGATCTTGCTCCATTAACACCTTTCGTCCCGTGAAGCCAAACAAAACGGTTTTAGAGGGAGGCCAAAGGATCCTTCGAACGCAGAATACACACGGGAGTGAGTGGACTATGACAGGGGGTTTCGTAGAATTTCAAATCGCGCACCACGGGATGCCACGCGAGCAGTGCCAGTGCCGTGGCAGAGGCGTCCGGCCGTCGGGACTAGTGATTTCAGATATCGGCCTCTCCGGGAAACAATTGTTCTTCAGACGAAGAACTGGCAACACGTCGAAATGGTCGGCTGAGATCGTTAGTGAAAGCCGGTGATATCGTGATGTGTGACTTCAGATTGATGACTCCAGTCAAACTAAGGGTTGTTGGACGGAGGATAAGTTGGACGAGTAAGGTGAGTGGTGAAAGTAACAAGGAAAGGAAGTGTTGAGAATGTGTGGAGTAGCATAGGTAGCATGAATGAATGAATAAGACATAAGACATGGAATAAGACGAATAAGACATAAGACATAAGACGGAGGGCAGGGTGTCCACTTGCCCACCCCATCCACACTGCGCATCCGCAATCCGCAGTCTTCTAGCTCTTCTTCTAGGGCTAGTAGTATTGTAGTATTGTAGCATTAGTTACTACCAGGTGCTTGTGGAGCCTTACAGTCGGCGGGGTCAAGATCTCTCTTTGCGTACGGCCCAATGACACGCGCGAGAGAATCTGGGGTGGACTATAGTGAGACCGGGGGAGACAGGATGGGTTGGATCAACTTGGATCAACTTGGATCAACTTGGATGGCAATGGCAATGACTCGAGCTGACCGAGCCCGCCCTCATCACGCTGGCTGTCAGGACTGGCCACGACCAGGAAAGTCTGGGGTCTAGGCCAACGCCATCATCACGATGCGGCCTCCGTATAGGTATAGGTACGAGCAATATCGAACCACTGCGATGTTATTCAGCCAATCCAGCTTTAGTCTTGTTGGCTAGGTATAGCGACCCCCTCGTGCCCCCCCTCCCCTCCCCCTGGCTGTGAGATTGGAGAAGCTTGGGCAGACTAAGACTAAAGAACCACCACTAAGGGCATGTCGATGGTGAGGATTGGAGGACTGATTGACCTAGTTACCCCAGATTCTACTACTTATAAGTTACTAGCCATGACGTGGAATGGCGGCACAGTGAGAGCTGCCCGGCCCAGGCCCAGGTTGTCGGCACTTTCGCTATCTTCCATGCACGTTGCTGTCAATAAGACAGAGAACCAGCCCACTGCAGGAGGTCGTCATTCCCACAGATAGTCAACGTAGTATTATATAATGCCTATATATTACCTGTATATAACCTGTCGCATTGCGTTATATATCCCCCCTTTTCAGCCCTTTCTTTCCGAACACAGGCAACAGTATGTATTTAATTAGTTCACGTACGGGCTGACAGAATGTGCGAAACACATACCTATGATGAACAGTCGGGTCTCGGTCGATCAAAAAGCCTGCGGATTGCTTGGTGTGCTCGTGTAGACTACCACGCTGCCACGATGCAGCTTTATGTAACATGGACTTGCAATCCATGGATGCACACGCGTATACATCTACAATGCATATGCAGGTTTTGTAGTTACTACCTATAAGAGACGAATAAGAGACGAGGGGCTGTCACTAGCCAGGCCCCCGTCCCAGTACAACAATACCAGCCTGGCACAAGCCCATTCGAGCCTGCCCGAAACCACCCGAAAAACCACCCGTCCTCCGTGAATATCATCAGCATTTCTAGCTTAGTCATGGCCATGTTCCAGCTTTAACACGCAGACATGCTGCAGGTATGATGCATTTGGCACCTCCAACACACATAACTACAGTAACTAGTAATCGAGCTGCTCCTTTCGTCTCGCCTCCTCCCCTCTCCTCCTCGCGTTCGGATCAGCTTTCACGGCTGCAGGGTGTATCCCACGACGACATGACGAAACCCTTGGTTCGGTATTGTACGTGGTTGTAATAGTCTGAAACTAACAAACCAACTAATGTTCGCCGGCGTGACGGACTGCCGTGGGCGCCCGCTTTGTCGCACGTGCGTTTACTCAAGACCCTCCTAGCACGTTCCTAGTGGCGCAGCTATCGGTGACTATATTCGTAGTTAGTTTGGTTCCAATGGGTGGGTGATGGTAGTTCACAGTATGTACATAGTTGCGGGTTGTTATGCCCTGTGCAGCTATACTATACCCAGGTATGTACGTGGTTTTGTTGAATGGGGAGTGGGTTAAGAGGCGTTGCTAATACATATGACGAGATAGGTACGGTAAGCCGGTCAATTGTATACATAGTAGCTCATATATAGCTAATCACCCATAACTAGTGGTATAGAACTGCACGAAGAAGAGCTCCTATCTCCCTATACTATTTAAGCTTACCCGTTGGTCCATGCGGAAAATGGACACCCTAAGCAGAGCTTAGTTGGTCATCAGTACTATAACCTCCCTAGTACTATAACCAAACTACCTTTTTTTACGTTTTTATATATAACTTTATAGGTTTAAGAGGTAATTTATTCGTTTAAACGGTATAAGAATATTTAAATAAAAAACTAAAACCGGACGTATTTATATTTTTTATATATATTATGTAATATATTAAAACCTAAAGATATACGTTTAAGGTTTTTAGTTTTTTAAAAGAAATCCTAAACACTCTTTAGTTTTAGCGCAAATAAAAATGATAAAAATTCAAACTCTTCGAAATTCGATTCTTTATAAAATAAAAATACTTATAACATTTTTTAAAAAATAAAAACCTTTAAAACTATAGGTTTTATTTAAGAATTTCATTATATAAGCCTAAAAATCGAAAAATGCAACATATACCAGCTAATTTCTATATAATGCATATATTTATATAATACCGTATAACTTTTTATATATAAGCCGGAAAAATTCCGTATTTGTTTTATTCGCTTTATTACGTAAATACGTATATTATTCCGGTTTTGGTTTATTTTTATGATTTTTATTTTACGTTAAAACTGTTATTATATAATATATAAATTATAAACCCTTACGTATTTACAAAAAAGATTGCATGCATTATTACGATATATATATGGTTCGAATCGTAAAATCCGAATTGTTTTCCGACAGCAAATTACATCTTTAAGGGATTTTTTGTTATTTAATTATAACAGTTTAAAGGCTTGGTTACAATACTAGGGAGGTTACAGCACTAATAACCAACTAAGCTCTACTTAGGGTATCCATTTTCCGCATGGACCAACGGGTAAAGAGCAAGTTAATGCGCACACATAGAGGTAGCAATTAGGATCTGCTCCAATTCCCACCCTTTCACACCCACATCGTCGTGGCTGGATAAATCGTGAACACCTTAAGCGATCGCTTATCGGACTGAAACAAGCGGGCAAAGCTGGGCAAAGAGGCAGCAATAAGCTTCTCTCGACGACATTTGAAAATCCGGGGGAAGAATCCCATTCCAACAAACCACTGAGCCAATCAGCAGAAGGCTCGTCGGTTAAATAGCTTCCCGTCCAAACGGGTAAATGCAAAGCTTCAATCCTGGAGCGCCAGAATCCGTAGACATGGGGCAGGACTAGCCCTACGTAGTATGACAGAAGCGCGTAGTAGTAGGGCCGTAGTAGTAAGGTCAAATTGCCATACATGGGAGGACGTCCCCCTACGCGACAGGGTCCACGGACCGGCTAGTCATCAAGAGGAATCAAAGGCCCGAAGTCAACGTCGCCTCATTTAGATTGCTTTATTATAGACGGTATTGCCGTTCAGAAGCCTGTATAGGTAGTGCGGAGTGCGTGGGGCAAATGGGTAAAGGAGATCTCGAAATAACGAGACGCTGTGCCGGTCGTGCCTAGTTCGAAGGTGTCCGTCCTTACTAGTCACGGCTCTAGGCTATATGCCAGGGAGATAACGCGGGCTCGCTTGCGCTTCAGGGGTATCAGATACATGAGAGATCAGCTGAAATCCTTGTCGTCCGCAACCTCACTACTTTGTTCGGCTTCCATAGCCTTGAAGTATGCCAGCACACTCTCATCTTGTAGTAAGTTGGCGCTCTATAAGGGCGTGGCAGTCAGTATAGAACACCGATACCCGTTAATGTCGGCCGAGGGCAGGCTATACAGAGAAAAAGGCGTATCTTACCTCGTCCTTCAATACCTCTAGGGTCCTTCGCAGGAGAGCCGTTTCAATGTTTCTGAGCTGTATTGCAGCGCGCAGGGTCTCGGCACGCACCACTTCCGGGACGTCGGCATCGCCATCTTGAACATCAAGGCGTTCGAGCTGTTCCTGGACCATTTCAAGGATTACCGTGACAGCTCGTAGCTCGAAGATTTGCTGCATGTCATGGCTCCTGATGAGATCTTTGAAGGTGTCCGGCACATCCGTAACATCCTTTTCTTGCCAAAACATCTTAAGCTGCTGCGACCCGTCGGTCTCCTGTAGTATCCTGAAGTCGAGACCATCTTCTTCATTCAAACACATCAGATAAACGAAAGGGGCGGACCAACGCGGGACGCCATTGCCATCTTCACTTATATCTAGAGTGGGTGCTCTGCCAAAGGCGTGTAGCTTCGCTTTCAGTAGGGGATCATCATCCATCAGTCTTAGAGGGAGGGAAAGGCCTTGCCTAGTGGAGGCTGAATCGATGAAGCCATAACTGAACAGCATCTCGGCAGCGGACTTGGTTTCCCCATAGTTGATTGTGACCTCGGCGCCTAGAGATACGGCGACCCCATCGCGTAAGAGAAGCACTACCTCGTCTTTGTCGTTTTCTTCAAAGTAAGCGGTGTGCTGGTGAGCGTGATTGGCCAAGTCGAGACATGGCACTAAGGACTCTCCAGATACCGGTAGCTCTAGCGAGCGAGAGCGGTATAAGGCATCAAGCCAAACCCAATCGCGCACTGTGATGCTTTCGTCTATAGAAAAGATCTCATACCAGATGGGAATGGATTCCGTCTTGGCTTTAATACTATCGAACTCTTTCGTCAAGACAGATAGCTTTGCGGATACCGCGGGCTTAAGAGAAGGTAGGTCAGAGATTATCGTGTTGGGATTCGACCAACAGACCAAAGGGGCCCCTCACCTACCTCGAGCGAAGTGCCTTTCAAGTGAGTGGCTTCTGATGCTGACCACGTTGTGGGCACGGGTACCTGCTCAGGTAAGAGGCTAAAGTACTGCGTCCATGGCGTCGTTCCCCCGTGGCTCCCATCGCGGTCAGGCGATGAAAGAACCAGCTGCATTAATAAGAATAAGAGGATGTCGTGTCGAGTAGACTGAAAGACAATTAGCATCACGGCGGAATAGGATGCCAGTATAGGGGTATCAACGCACTAACCTGATGTCCTGCGGCATCAAATAGCTGGCGAAACTCCTTATTCTCTTTGGCATACTCTTCGACGCTCTCAGAAGAGAGAATGAGATCTCTGGGGACCTTCAGGAGTGTGCGATTCTCATGTTCATTTTCATTCACCAGTTCCTTCTCAGCCACCAGACCATAGCCTCGACCCTCCACATCATGAGCTTTTACATCCACGAATTTGACGTCATTTAAGGCGCACCATGCTGGGAGGAGGTCTAGTGGGAAATGGCCTCTTTTCATCCTGGCGATGTAAGAGCAGGAGCAGAAGCAGGAGCAGGATTAGGTCGAGAGCCAGCAGTCTGCAAGCATAGAAGGAACTATGAGGTAGGTACTTGGTCTAGATCCCAGTAGGTCTTTCCGTAACTAGAGGTAGCTGGGAGCCTCAATGTCGAGAGTGCCTACCTACTGGAGAAGTGCTCGGTGTCTCCTGTCAAATGGCGTCACCCCTCTCTACTTTGAGTATATTTTGTGGGACGGTGGAACGATGCAACGGTGGAACGATCCTTGCAGGTGCTTTCAGTGTTGAAGCCTGTAATCCGTGTCGCTATCAACCAAAATGGCGGGTCCCGGGGCCCGGAGCGCCTTAAAATAAAAGTTTATCGAGATAAGATTCCCATCCATGCGATGTCCATGCGATATTCCCCTCCCCCACCTTGTTGCTTGCTGCTTGCTGCTTGTTGCTTATAGTTATTGCCTGTTGTATGGTGTAAGTGTCGCGCCGCCTCCAGCTCCGAGATTCCCTTGCCCTTGTCTCAGCTACCTAGTAAAGATACATACACACATATACACACCTTGCTGCCAAGCTTATCACAGGAGGTTCAACCGTCAGCGTCAATAAGAAATATGCCGAGGGATCCGTTGATCGGCCTTGTGGGCAAGCCTTCGGCGGGCAAGAGCACGACGTTGAACAGTCTTACGGATGCAACGTCCAAAGTTGGTGGGTTCAGCCAACCTTGAGAGCCCGAGGGCGACGTCTTTCACACGTCTTCTCAGTCTCAGTCTCAGTCCCAGTCTCAGTTCTCCTCTCGACGCGAAACAAGCCGCTGATCTACTTTGCCCAACAGGAAACTTCCCGTATGCCCTTCCTCCTCCTCTTCCTTCTTTTTTCTTCTGCTTCCGGTTAGAGAGAGAACCAGGCTAAAAGTTCGACTCCCCGCCATTTTGCGCTTTCACCCCCCCTCCCCTCCAGGTTCACGACGATCGACCCGCAGCGGGCCATCGGCTACCTCCAGATCGAGTGCGCCTGCGCGCGCTTCCACGTCGAGGACAAGTGCAAGCCGAACTACGGGGCGTGCGCGGGCGGGCGGCGGTCGGTGCCCATCGAGCTGCTGGACGTGGCCGGGCTGGTGCCGGGCGCGCACGAGGGCAAGGGGCTGGGCAACAAGTTCCTGGACGACCTGCGGCACGCCGACGCGCTGGTGCACGTGGTCGACGCGAGCGGGCGGACCAACGCCGAGGGCGAGAACACCCGCGGGTACGACCCGTCGCAGGACATCGCCTGGCTGCGCAGCGAGATCGTGCAGTGGATCAAGGGCAACCTGTGGGAGCGGTGGGGGTCGATCCGCCGGCGCCACGTGGCCACCAAGGCGACGGCCGTCGAGACGCTGCAGGCGCAGTTCTCGGGCTACGGCAGCAACGCGTCGGTCGTGGCGCGGACGCTGGACCGCCTGGGCCTCAAGGAGCCGCTCGAGGCCTGGAGCGAGGACACCGTCGACCGCGTCGTCGGCGCCTTCATCGACGAGAAGTTCCCCACCGTCATCGCCCTCAACAAGATCGACGATCCGGACGCCTACACGAACCTGATGAAGATCACGAAGCAGCAGGACCCCGGCCTGGTGGTCGCCTGCTCCGCCAAGGCCGAGCTCTTCCTCCGCAAGATGGCCAAGCAGGGCTACATCCGCTACACCGAGGGCACCGAGTTCGTCGACACGCGCGAGGACCTCATCGCCGACGGCGACCCGGACGGCGGCGGCCTGAAGGAGCTCGACGAGAAGAACAAGAACACCATCGAGGAGTACCGCGACATGATCCTGTTCCGGTACGGCTCGACGGGCATCGTCCAGGTGCTCTCCAAGGCGGCCGAGGTGCTCGGTCTCGTGCCCGTCTTCCCCGTCCGGAACGTGTCGACCTTCAGCTCCGGGTCGGACTCGAAGGCCGTCTTCCGAGACTGCGTGCTGGTCAAGAAGAACATGACGGTTGGCGAGGTGGGCAGGAAGGTCATGGGCGATGCGCCGTTGGCCTACGTGGAAGGGGTAGGGGGCGTGCGCGTATCAGAGGATGCCGTCGTGGCTGTAGGGAAAAACGATGTGAGTAAATCAGAACAACCCCTGCCCCTAATACAAGTTCGCTTGTCAATCATTGCTAACATTGTGGGCTAGGTATTATCATTTAAAGTAGGGAGGGCATAATATGGCAAAGTTAATATAAAGAATCTCTCAACCCCCCTATTTTACAGTCGAAAGCGTGTCACTTGTCGACCTAATATCATCGTCCCCTGGCTATAAAAGTGTACGCATTCGCTAATATTCTTGGACAACGAGCTCTATTGTTGAAGTTTAACCAAATCTTACATTAGTACCAGTAACGAAGATAGCGGCGACGAGACTACGGGCTAGTTCGATACTTATGACAGCCCTGAGTGACTGGAATATGATCGTCAGAAGGCAGCGGGATGCGGTCAGCTAGAAGAGCAGCGGAGGTTTCAGAGGAAGATATTGAGATTCTTGGGCCCGCTAATGCTGATGTTCTCCAAGACGTCGCCTAGATACGATAGATTGATGCTGTTCGGATAACACAGACGGCAGCTAACCTAGAGGGAGAAAGGACGGCAGAAAATTACGAAGGCGGCTATATCATCCAGCGGCTCGATCCTCATGTAATGGTATGATATATTGATAGGTCCTGATTTGGTGGTGGGACTCATCCCTATCCGATGAAGTGGGCATTGGCAATAGAATCAGTTGGTGGCGGAATTTATATCGTCTTGGTCAGATGGTTCAGAAGCCTTGCGTTTTTCAAAATGCTATATACATCAATCCTCAATATCCTCGCTCCATGGGTTTAAGGATGTTGTACATATCATGGGGACTATCTCTGTCTCTGTTATGGTTGTTAACGTCACTAGATGTGCCACAAGTAAACCATCTACTAACCAGCCTGTCTTGCCATTCCCTATCTTTACCATGTTCCTCCAGAAAGGGGGATTGCCAAATTACGACCAAGTGCGAGGTTCGAGTATATGGGCTCTCGCTTGCTGAGATATGATTGGCTAGTATCAAGAGAACGTGCCGAAAATAAAACAACCTCATTCACTCAACGTTTAGTGTACGGCTTCCAAACTCTAGATTCGGATGAACTCTGTATTTCGTTCTTTAAGCTTATAACATTTGTGGGATATTCCTCGTAACGTGATTAAAGCTAGGTTGTGAAAATCTGATAGATTTCATCATGCCAGTGGAGAAGAGGTGCTTGTTGTGTGCATATAACACGACTCATGGTCATGAGTGATAGTTACTGGACAGGGGACTTGAACCTCGTAGCATTATGCTTCCGGTACCTCGCAAGACAAAACATGCACTTGCCTATCACGTAACACTGGATGCCTCATGGCACATCCACAGCCACCATATAGGCACTTCACAGCAGTCACACAGGTACAGAAAGGAGGCATCAAGTATCCCCAATTGCTGGAGTACGACGTATATGGTCAGGTTTATGCAACATCAACGGGTTTAAATCCCAGGTCAATGGACATGCACAGGTAGATAACAAAAAGGAGTGTTTTGTTATACGGGGTATCGTAGTTCGTAATCATTAAACACCTATACAGGTGGGTAAGGTGCGTAAAAGTAAGGTAATCAATCGTAGGCGCCCAGTGTGTCTAGAATAGCCAACCGCCTGTATCAGGCCGAATGAATCATCATAGAAACCATGATGCGCCGAAGAACCGTCGCATCCAATTCAAATGCTCAGCAGCCCGTCCTTCCGGCCATCTTTTGCAAAATGCTTTGCCCAACCCAAGTTCCCCGGTTCATAAAGCCGTTCCATGCAGTCCGTCCTCGAAGCGAAATCGAAAGGAGAAGAGAAGAAAAAGAAACATGAATAAAAAGCGCCAAGCTGCCGTCGTTGATCGCGCCAGGATCGATGATCCAAGCCCTCGTCAGGCACGTCACACGGTGGGTGCCCCACCATGCCGGATGCCGTTGGGTGGGGAGAAGGCCATGGTGAAGTTGCAGCGGCCAAGACGTGCCAATGGGGACGGAATCCATCCATTTCCACGCGTCTCTTTCCTGCAAGGTTTCATTCGGCGATCATGCCACTCACACCACCGCGAAAAGGAAATGGCTGGATGGATCTACTTCGTAGGTAGTGCTTCGTAGGGCGGGGAACAAGAAGCCGGGGGGCTGGGTAAGGGCTCTTTGCTGTCACATCCGTGGGCAGCAGCGGCGGGCGGCGCGCGGGCGGGCGCTTAGTATTTCAGGATGATGTACCTGTGGCGGGGCGCTGATGTCAGTAACAACGAACAAACATTCCACTGTCGTCGCATGATCTTCCAACACCTCATCCACCACCACCACACGGGCGCATGCGTGTATGTGCGATGTCTGATGCATGATAGCCTTCTGGTTCTCCCCTCATCTCAGGGAATGGGATCACAGAGTGCCAGCAGCTATCGATCGGGGAGGAGAGGAAGAGAAATCAGAACGTACAGTGCGTGGATTATACCCGGGATGTAACCCAAGATCGTCAACAGGACATTGATGCAGAAGTCTGCGCCACAACCACGCTCTAGGAAGACGCCGATGGGCGGGACGAAGATCGCCAAGAGGATTTTGCAGATGTCGCTGTTGTTCCGGGATCAGTCAGCGACCACTTCTCTCCCGTCTCACCTGGTACCAGGAGGGGGAACAGAAAGACTTACCTGGGTGTAAACGCCATGTTGAGGGTGGTACTGCGGTTTCTGTCTCAGGGGACTGCAATTGATGATTATATGCTGCAACGAAGATACTCCAGTCGCAAGTCGTAGTAGTGAATTGTATTGATTGTATTAGATTGGGTTAACAGGTTGTTGTGGCTGTGATTGCGGTTGTTGATGTTGTTGCTGAGTGGAAAGATATTAAATATAAAGCCAGAACGGAACCTTAGCGCAAACAAAGGCAGAGGGGGGAGGGAATGCGGTTTAAATATACAAAATCGAATAACAACGACCCGAACTGCCAAACCGCCCTACATACCTACCGGCACATGCCTCATAGTACAGTGGAGTCACTTACGAATAATAGGTTTCTGGCCAACTTCCATGCTGCATATCTTTGCTTGGAAATGTGTTGGCTGTGACGAACGGGTAGCGCCAGTGAATATCCCAGCCAGGTAGACTGCGTCATACTGTACATACATCATGGTCAGTCATAGGCGCCCCCCCGGGCCCCGGGATTGTGGCATTGTGCCACCACGTTTTTCTTCCTCCCTCCAACCTATGCAGCATAGTCGCAATTATTAGCGGTTCGTGGAAACGGTGGATTCCCTGTTTCCTGCCTTTATTTCCTTTCGGGGCTAGGCCTGCAAACCTGCATAGCATTAGCAACCCTCTTAGCAACCCGTCTGTCAAGTTCCATCCCCATCTCCATCGTGCAAGACCTTCCCAGGTACGGCCCAACTTGTACTATGTAATTGCTACCTACCATGGATGTATGTACGTACGGGCTGCAACTGGAACGAGTACGAGCCACAACTACCTATTTCGTACTTCCAATTTACTCCTTTAATTTGGAACACACACAAACAAGAAAACTTGGTACATACAAATTGCCCATGCTCTGCCTGCCATACGTTACCATCGGAGCCCCAGCCACACAGAGCGAGCTGTTGTTCACCATTGATGCGCCGGACGGGAATGCGGTAAACTAGGTTAGGTACTAAACAGTTGTAGGTACGACATGCATGGAACTGGAAGACCGCTTGAACCGCATGCCATTGAAAATCTGGACCATCGCAGGGGTAGTTAGTCTTGTTCTCTGCGGCGGGCGTATTTGGTTCTCGACAGCTCGAGTCATTCCCAGAGTAATGCCCTCATTGATTACTATGTAGCATCTCAATACATACATTTGTTTATCTCTGTGTCGCAGACAATCATTAGAAGCTTCGAGCTCGCATGATTGCGATGGTAATAGCAACTACACAGGTAAGGTAATTAATAACCTGCTAATAGCTGTATGATATATGACGTCAGCTGTGGCGTCAACAGCAGACCGGACATATAGTCAGGTGGCTAAGCTAGCTCAAGCCACCCAAGTGCCGCTCTGCCGTGCGTGCGATCGTCTCACGGAGCCCACTGGAAGCTGGAGGATCCCGCTGTCCCTCCGCCCTCCCTTGCCTCCCCTGTCGGGCTGAAAGAGTGCCGATTTCGTAATCACTCTGTGGCGCATGGTCACACTGCGGCGAGCGTCTTAATTAGTTGTAGGCTCAGCCACACAGACCAACGATCTGACGTATTATCATGATATCTACGCGGATTGCGACATTGCGACATAGCACTTTGTGACATACAATGCGGCTTACCCAGGTGGGAGGACATGAGACAGCCTAGATGGTCGGTAAGTAGGGATGTATGGGAATGCTTTCCAGGCTTTGTTAAGGATAAGCAGGCAAGGCCGGTGATGTGATTACCTACTGACTATGTACGTACCTGCGTATGTAGTTAAGAGAGGAGATGAGCAGAGGGAGAAAGCTCGGTGAACCCTCGAGCTCCCTGGCTCCCAAGGGTGCTTTCTGTAACTATATCAATGCCAAGCGCCAGCCGACTTCCGCCGTCGGATCGTCATAGATCTTGGCGCTGGTGCCGATGTTTCCGGCCCGTGTCTACGGCCAATTTGGTCCCTCTTTCTCTTCCTCTTTTCCCTTCTCACCAGTCACTTTTCTTGCCCCTCCGAGCAAACCGGCGCAGCCGCTGCGGTGCTGCGGTGCTGCGGCGCGATGCGATGCAATGCGATGTAGGCCCTCCAAATCCGAAGACGGGCGCTTACCCAATGAGAAGAACAGACACCTGATGCAGCATAAGAAGGAAAGCGAATACATCCATAGGAGCAACTTAATGCATAAGCAACTGGGTGATCAGTAAGTGGTGCCTGCATATTGGAGACGCCCGGCCAGCCAACCAAACGAACATCCAATGCTCGGCTAGGGACGGGCCTTGTTGTTGAGGTAGGTTCACCGATTCAGTTCATTATTAGGTAAATTGGGTATCTGGGAGCGCACACACTCGTGGCACAGGAATGTGAGATGAAATTGAGCAACTACGATGAGCATTTTTGTTGGCAAAACATGCGAACGATATATTCAAGTGTAGAATTCGCCGTCTTTTTGTGAAGTCGTCGTGAGACCGCATGACACCCTATCTGGGTAGTGACTGCGTTTACCCTGCTCACTTGTGAGCAGTGGTGTCTTTCCTGTAGATGTGCGAAAAGGGATACTATAGAAACCAAGAGACTCTGCCCATAAACATCACATCTACCACGCGACCACATCCATGTGAACGTGCGAGTTTTGCTTCATCATCCATACATAGCAGATCTAATGAACCAGGAGATCTATGTATGTATCTCTCCGGAGCATTTCTGATGGCCTGCATGCGCCATCCATTGATGTCAATCCATGTATGCCAAATATGTTTTACATTTATACATCAGCCAACCATGTCTCGCATCGCACGTCACTGCTCCGAAGCTTGGTAGACAGGGCCAAGCAGGGCCAGCGGACGAGTGCCAGTTCATGATAAGCACGCGAGACCGATCTCTGGATCGCTTTTGAGGTGGCCATCGGATTCCGCCTCCCCCTTTCCCCTTTCCCCTTTCCCCTTTATATCCGGCGAGCGGGCCGACTCGTCGGCCTGACCGGCCGCTGCAGGACATGCTCGGGCACGGCAACCGGCTTTTCGAGGTACTGCTTGATCCGCGCGGGACCGTCGACGAGGAGACCCTGCTCCTCCTTCTCCTTGTCGATCAGCAGCGCCTTCTCCCGGACCTCGTCGATGTATTTGCGGCGCTCCTCCGTCATGCGCCACTCCTTGGGGAACTTAGGCTTGACCTTGAAGGTGTGGTGTCCCGTGTACAATGGGATGTCTTCGAACATGTCCGTAGGGTCCTAAGGAGAGAGAGAGAGAACCATCATTAGTAAACTTGCGAAGTGGCCCTTCCCCTTCCTCTTTTCTTGTCTTCTCTTGATGAAGGGCGAGAAAAGAAGGGGAGGGGGGTGGAACGAGAACAAGTAGCAGTAATAAACCGCAGTAGAAGCGTACCTTTGCCTTCTCGATTAACGAGTTGATGACGTCCCCGAGGTACCTCTTGTTCTGGGCCTGATGCTCGAACTGCTCGCAGCTCATCTTGGCGATCTCCGTCTCGGGATTGTACCGGGGGCCGAGCAGCTTCTTCATCTTCAGCTGCTGGGCCTCGGTGAGCCCGAGGTCCTTCGGGCAGAACTCGACGACGACTTTGCTCTCGGCCGGGTGGAACTCGCCCATGTACGAGGTGTAGCGGAATCGCAGGGGCTCCTCCTCCGTCGGGGGTTCGAACGGCCGCGCCAGCTCTAGATGGCAGAGATAGCACCCGTTAGTTCCCCAGAGGGTGAAAGAAAACGAAGAAGGCACGGACGAAGCCGGCGGAGCGACTCACTAGACAGCAGCGGCATCTCCCAGGCGGCCAACCGGGCGTACTCCCTGTACTCGCGGAACTCCTCGAACTTGTGGTGGGCCATGGCCATGATGTCATCCTCGTCGAAGGGGTCCTCGTTCTGCTCGTCGGTGATGAACTCGGTGTCCTCCTCCAAATGGCTCCAGAACTTCGCTCCCCTCAATGCATCCTTGTCCATCGCCATAGCGGAGCGCCTCGCCTGGTTGAGCTCGTACGCATCCTTTTCGAACTGGTTCTGGGCCGCCGGCGGCAGCTTGTCCCACTTCGCCTTGATGCCGTCGATCCATTTGAGCTCTTCTTCGGTCAGGGGGCGGTCGATTTTAACCTCGCCATCGGCATCTTCTTCGTCAAGCTTGGGTTTTTTTGCTTTGGCGGGGTGCGGCTGCGTCGTAGAGAAGCCCCGTCTCGTGGTGGCTGTTGGGGTCTGTAACCGTATCCGGGGTGCGGCTGCTGCGGCTGCTGCTGCTCTGCTCTGCTGGGGGAGCTGGGGGACGGGGGCACGTCTGTAGGCGCGCAGACACACCCGCAGCGGCTGGACTGTTGAAGCCATGGCGATCACTGGCTGATTGGGTTCATCCGCTGTATTGTCGTGTCTGCAGGTGCTTGCCTGGTCATGAGAAGGCTCGAAGTCGTGCTGTAGCAAATTTCGGTGGGCCGTCTCGTTAGCGCATCTCGAAATTGTTCGGGACCTCGACCCTGGTTGTTGGTTGTTGCAGGTGGCCCTGGGGTTGTTGGTGTGATGCGGTGCAGGTGTCGGCAACGAATCTTGAAGAGCTGGCAGTGCTGTCAGCTGGCCGGCGCTTGACACATGCATTGGAACCCCGCCTCATCTGAACTTCAAGGTTCCACCTGGGCAGGTTCCATGATGCACCATGATGGATCGGAGGTTCGAGTACTCGTCAGGGCTTTAATCGCCTTCTGACCCATATTTTGCCCGCTTCGCGGATGTAGTCAGGGACTAGCTAAACGTATTGCAAAAGCAAAACGTATTATAAATCGCTACCTTTCATTTGTATGCGTTTCCACTTAAAATGAAAGTAGCGTACCTTATTGCAATTCCTCGTTTTAATGCATGCGATATTTTCAACTATTATTTCATTATTAGGCTTATGCAAAACAGGAATTTAAGTAAGTCTTAAAGATTTTAAGTTCCTGCGTTTTATACGGCGTATTAATTGTAAGTGCTGCAGGTGCTGCAGGTGCTGTAGGTGCTGTAGGTGCTGTAGGTGCTGTAGGTGCTGTAGGTGCTATAGGTGCTATAGGTGCTATAGGTGCTGTAAATGCTGTAAATGCTGTAGGTGCTATAGGTGCTATAAATGCTATAGGTGCTGTAGGTGCTGTAGAGAAATGTACTGCTTTATGCAATAATTATTTCATATATAAGAATATTATATTGATGTATATGGCATTATCGGCAAATGACAGGATACATAAAGTCCCACCTAAATTGTATGAAGAATTATGTAAAAAACACTACGTTTTGCTTTTGTAATACGTTTAGCTTGTCCCTGTGGATCCAGGAATTCGGAAATTCCTCGGTTTCTGAGAGGGGGCGGACAATGCCTATAGATAATTGTAATTCGAACGCATACTTACAATTTAATGGTTATATCCAACGCGCTGGCACGCGTTGCCATTATGTAAGCAAGCTAGTCCTATATATAACTACAGGCTTCCGCCTGTAATTCTTTAAATAAACTTCTTCCTATTTTAAACATTTTAATATATAACCGTTTTATTTAATTATTATTTGCTTTCTTTAATTATACGTACGTATTTATTAATATTAATTAATATTGCTAAATATTAGCAATATAAATTAATAAGGTAAAAGAGTTATTATTACGATATTAAAGATATCGTAATAATATTGCAATTCCTTTTTACTTTTATATACCTATATTTCGAATTTCATTCTTATCGTTATTTTCATTAATAGCCATATTGAAATACAAATAAGCCGAAACTTCGGCTTAAAGTATTGCTAGCAATATACGAATAGGCCCTTTTAATAATCCTTTAAAAATCGACCTTATTATTTTAAAAACTTAAATACGGCTATTTAAATTAATCTTTATTATTACGAATCGCTTATTAGCAATGCTTAATTATTTTAATCCGATGGTAATTAATTGGGAAAAATTCGATTCGAACATAACAAATTACCGTTAAAAATTAACATAAGCATTAATAATGCTAGCCGATTTCGAGAATATAAATTCGAATACTTTTAACGTCCGAATATTTAAAAAGACGCTTAAGGATTATTAAAGCCGATTATAAGGCTTTATAGCAAAGAATTTTAAAATAATGCCATTTTTATTACGAATTAACTTAAGAAATGCATTTATATAATAAAGGATTTATATTAATAAAAATAACGCTAAATTTAATAAAGCTTTTATCGATTTCGTTATTACGAAAATATTTTTTATTTAAGACATAAAGGAATTAAAAATAATTAAAGCCAAATAATTTAACGCATTAGCATAAAAAACGCTAATAATCGAAACCGACTAAAGGACCGTATATCTTCCGGAACGCCCCTAAAGCCAAATCCGCCCCCGGTTATTATATATACCAATAAGCGAACCATTTAATTCTTTCTTATTTTATAACCCGCTTTTGCTACGCCGCTTTATATTTTAAATTCAATTCCAATTTAATCCGAACCAATAGCCCGCCTTTAAAGCTTTTAATATCCAAAGCTTTTAAAAATTACCAATTGGATTTAAAAAAAATTTTAATTATTCGGATTAACGCTTTAATTTCCGTATTAATTAACGCTTAGGCTTATGCATCGATTTTCGCCTTAATTTTCGCCTTAACCGATAACAACCGCTTTCGCCGTTTTAGGAATATTATAGCCAACCGTTCCCGGAATACTTAATTTAATTAAGGTATTCTTTAATGGGATTTTTCCCGTATCTTAGCTATTTATATATGAATTATAATACGGCATATAATCCATAAGCCCTTTATATGCCAAAATAAGAAAATCCTTACGTGCCGTCGTATCTAACGGTCGAAACGAACGACTTAATTAAGGAAATTATGCCCCTATTAAGACCCGACCAATAATTAAATTTTCTTTCCGGACGCCTAAACGGAAAATAAGGGCCATCCGGTTCTTTAAGTTCCTTAAAATCATTAAAAGGCTCCGGTTTTTTTTTTTCGATGGAACCATCGTTTACGTTAGGATTAATTTCCATATCGATTAATAACTAGATTTAGTTAATATATTATAACATTCCGCCGATACGAATTTAAAATGAAATGTATTTATTAACCATTATCGAACATTTCAAAAAGACCTAAAATAAGGAAAATAATTATATAAAAAAAATATATAACATTTTCGAAAATAAGTTTAGATTTTTCCTAAACGTTTATTATATTACGGATATCCGTTAAACCCAATTTTATGCCGTATTTTTAACCATTTTGTTAAGACGAATTGCTATTTACTTTTTATATAATATATTCCGTTACTGGTACTTTACCGATATATATTTCGCCATAAAACGCCATTTTAATACGAAGCAAAATAAGGTTTAATATTATCTTAATTAGATCTCGATTACCTTTTTCGGAACCAAGGCCGATAAAAATAATTAAGGCAAATTAAACCTGGAAATGCTTTAGGCCATATTCGATAAACTTTCTTTATATTAAAAAGCATTAAGACTTAATTTTAAAAGGAAGCAATAATTTATTACCGCAATTTATTATATATATTGCAACATGCCTTAATTTTAATACGCCCTTTTCGAACCTTTTATTAGGTTTAAAAATATGGTTAGCAAATTCCGTGTATTTATCGGCACTTATGAAAATCTTAAAAATGCATTATAATAATACTTGGTTAATAAGAATAATAATAATAACGACGATAACGAATTTAATTAATATTACGTTAATCGCAAATATTATCGCAATAATTAAAAAAGCCGGTATAATAATAATAAGCGTTTAGCCCGTATATAAAAACGTAAATGCTAAATATGCAAAAAAAAAGGTTATTGGTTTATTAAGCATACCGAAAAGAAACAAAAAGACGTTCGTATTTAATGAAAGAACCGTAAAAAAGGCCGAAAAAATAATTACGCCATTTTCTTAGCCGAATACGAAGGAATTAATAATACGGATTTAAAGTTTAACAAAAAGCATAACAATACCCCTTCGAATTATGAATTTAATAATAACCAATAAATAATCGCCGCATGCCTTTCCGATTAAGCCTTTTATTATTACATAGCTACGTTTTTTTTTATTAAGCAATTCAAGTTTAATATTGCCTTTATTTTTAATTGATACGTTAAATATATTTTTTAAAGGATTATGTTAAATATAAATGCAATACGAATTTCGATTATTGGTAAAAGCCAGTATTTTGCTTTAATTAAGGAATTTTCCGATCGCCTTATGCCATTTAATAAGAATCGCGCCGGAAAAGCCAATATCCGCTTTAAAAACGGATTATTTATGGAATTATTCGGAACAATTACTGTCGATATATTTTTTAAATAAATTGATTTCCATATAATAAAAACCGATATTCCGTTTTTGCTATTATTTAAGAACATGAATTAATTTGGCGTATATCTTAATAACGTTATTAATTAATTAATTTATAAAAATAGTATTACGGTTTTTATTAACCGAAAATGGAAACATTTATGGTTTCATCTTAATAGCGTAATTTTTTTTACGAAAATAAAGCTGCGTCGTTTATATATCCGCTTTAGTCATTTTTCCGTCGCTAAGCTTTAAGACTTATTAAAAAAAGCAGAATATAATATTAACCTAAAAAATATTAAAAAGATTAATAAGTTCTGCCATTATTGCTAGGTTAAAAAAAAGGCCTTTTAACGGTTTAAATTTACCCTTAAAGATCCGGATTTAAATTTTAATTACGAGGTTATTATAAACGTTATGTATTTCGATAAACGTTTCGTTTTTTATGTTATCAATACGGCTATAAGTTTTTAAATAATACGGTTTATGGCTAATATATTAATAAAAAAAACCTAAAAAGCCTTTAAGCTTTATTGGATTAATATTTACTTAGGACCTTTTAATATTTTTACTTACGACGCCGGCATTAATTTCGATAATATCGAATTCCGAAATAAAGCTCGATTTGTCGGTATTACGTATAAACAGGTTCCAATAAAAGCCTATTAATTTATCGGCAAAATTAAAAAATATTACGGACCCATCCGACGAACGTATAAGATTATTTTTGAAAAAATATAAGGCTTACGCGCATTCCGCTTATAAATGGCCGTTAAGGCTATTAATAATATAGCAAATCCAGATAGTTTCGTATTTACTTTATTAATTTTTAGGGCCTATCCGAAAATAAACATGGACTCGCCGCTTATGCCGTTTTAAACTTAAAAAGCAATCGCAGCCTAAAAGGCAATGGCCGAGATTAAAAGAATTAAAGCCTAACGCTTAATCCGAGATACTTTAAATACCAAGAACGGCCCTAATACTTAAAAAACGTTGCTTATGTTATTACTTTTCGGTAGCGAAATATTTATATATCGCAAAAAAAATGAATAATAAGGTTTATATAAAATTATCGCCGTTACCGATAAGAACGTTATAATCGCTTTAAATGCATTCGGAAAAACCTTTACATTTAGGAATTCGCATATTAAGCCATACATGCAACCCAAAAATAACGCAAAGCCATCCCAGAACCTAAAAATCGAATTATCCAATTCAGGACCAGGCTTTAATCTAGCGGACTACGATATTATTCCAAAGAAAAACCTCGATATGTTATTTTTTAATGCAACATACTTTAACGCAAAAAAAGAATATAACCGAGTCTTAATAATTAAGCTACAAATAAAAAAAAAATCGTTGCTTTTAATAAACTTTACGAAACTTCGAATATAAAAAAATTAAATGCCTTATTTAAGAATAACATATTATAACCGGTTATTTATAACAAAGCCATTTATTAAAAGGCTACCATTTTTAAATTCCGGATGGTTCGCGAAATTAAAGGAAAAAACATACCAGGCCCTTACGAAAAATTCCGCCTGGTCGTTTAAGGATATGGAGATTTTAATAAGGACTTTATTATAACTTATGTCCTTATTATTTAACGGGCAAATTAACGATTAATTATGGCCCTAACATTTATTTTGTAACATTTAAGTATAAAAATAATAATCCGAAATATTATTATGGCCTATATTTAATTTAAAACGCCCATAAAACGTATCATTTTTATACGACTTTTATTGGAATTAAAAAATAAATATCCCGAAAAAACGATATTGCATATTATAAAACCATTATATAAACTGGCCGAATCGGATACGTATTAATTTAAAACTTATTTTCGTTATTACCAATAAAAACTATATATAAATCCTTTATTTTTCGACCTATGCTTATTAATTACCCGTATCGGCTAATTCTTCGATATAACAGGTTTCCAAATTAACGATATCCTTAATATCGATACGGCGGAATTTATAAAAAAAAAAGACGAAGCATTAATTAAAGCCAACATTAAGACGCGTTTATAAAAAATCCTGAAAAATAAAGCTACGGAAAACTTTAATGGCTCGCGTTTCGTTATTTACTTTAAAGGCAATGGTTTTTCGGCAACCCAAAAAAGGCAAGCTAAAAAGCTAATGCTGCTAAACCCTAAAACACCAAACATGCCTAAGGGATATATTAAACAAAAAGTCCGAAGAATTTATATTTTCTCGATTTGCCAATTCGAAATAACTTTCGATTACTTAATAACCGCTTAATATACGAAACCCGGCCTTAAAAAAGCCAAGTTATTAAATACCCGAATTTAGTAATAAATAAATAACAAGAACCGCGGATTTAATTATATCCAGCTAAATCCTTAAAACCTTCGATTATATATCTTTATTAATGAATCCTTTGCAAATAATAAGAACTTAAATTCGCAAATCGGCTACGTTATCGTATTCGGAAATAAGAAGCCCGCATTTTAAGCTAATAAGTTTACCGTTATTAGTAACGTTATTTATTGGTTATTTATTAAATGCAAAAAAATAACCCGCAGCGTTTTTGCCAGTAAGATTTACGGCATAATATAGGGCTTTAACGTCGGATATGTCGTTTATTGCACCATTAATACGATTCTAAAACGCTTATTGCTTTCTTACGTTTCGCTCGTTCTTTATACGGATTCTTTCTTTTTATACCAATGCTTAATATAAATGGAAAGCACTAATAAAAAGCGACTAATGATTAATTTTATGGCTTTCCGTTAATTATACGAAAATAAGAAGATAAATAAGGTTAAATGGATCCATAGCATTTATAATTCCGCAGACGCCATAATAAAGGCGTTTCTTAACGAAGCCATAAGGTCGTTAATTAATCGTAATAAGGTTAATATAAGGCTAAAAGAATGAATAAAGAAAGAGTAATAATTCGAAAAACGGAAAGTTATATAGTTAATTCGACGGCATAATTCGCGATTGAATCGCAAAAGAAAACAAAGTAAGTGATGGTTATATTTAATGCGCTAACACGCGTTGCCATTATATAAGTAAGCTAGTCCTATATATAACTGCAGGCTTCCGTCCGCAGTTCCTTAAATAAACTTCTTCTTATCTTAAACACTTTAATACATAACCGTCTTATCCAATTGTTATTTGCTTTTTTTGATTATACGTACGTACTTACCAACATAATTAGCTAGAGAAGACAATAACAGAGTCCGGAACCTTTAATTATCCTAAGTGAATTACCTATAGCAGTAATTCCTAGGGATACGGAGAATCCGGGCCAGGAAGCACATCCCTGACCCCAATGGCGAAGCCATAAAATTGTGGGTCAAAAGGCGATTAGAGCCCTGACGAGTAAAACGCCGTCCTGCATTCCGGCCACCCATCCATGCATGCCTACATATGTTGTACTAAGTACCTACTAACTAAACTCACCAACCACAATTCATTCCAATCCTCATTCGCCGCACTTTCAATCCAAGCCACTCATTAACAATCTGGAAATCACCGTGTTTGGTGAGTGCTTAATTAATCCCTCTCATAGGATCCGATCGTGTGTTTCGTGTGTTATTAGCTTGCACCGTCGCTGCCGCCCTGTGGAGCTTAACCCGGCACACTACCCGAATACAATACCGGAACCTATCCGTAACCCGACCCGTGGACGTGGACACCTTCGGACGCTAAACAACCGGCCGGCAAGGAATAATTCCGGGGCGCCGCCGCCGCCGATCAACAGGGAACCTACCTATCTAACCTAGGTTCTTTCTCTACATGAGAAACAAAAAAGCATCAACATGCCGACTGTAGTGGAGAAAAAGAAGAAGGCTCGCAGTGTGCAGTCTCTCGCGTCCGCCGATAACGCGGCCAACGCCGAAGATCGCGACGACGCCGGGCGGTTGGTCCCACCGCGGCGGCGCGTGGCCTTCGTCAGCGTGGGCGCCACGGCCGGGTTCTGCCCCCTGGTGCGGGAGGTGCTCTCGGAGCCGTTCATCGCGAGGCTGCTGAAGCTCGGCTACACGCAGCTCGTGATCCAGTGCGGGCCCGACAGCGAGATCGTCGAGGCCCACTTCCCGAAGGAAGAGGACGAGGAAGAGGATGAGATCGAGGAGCTGCAGCTGCAGCCGGATGACGAGAAGAGCGACGAGGCCGAGTCATGCAGCAGCGACAGGAAAACGTCGGCCAACGAGAAGGGGGAGAAGGAGCTGCGCGAGCGCCGGAACAGCTTCATCCGGAACATCCGCGTCTTCGCCTACACCGGCGAGATGACCAAGTGGATGCGCCTGGCGGCCCCAGGCACCGACGACGATGGCGGCCAGCGTGACCACGGGGTCATCATCTCACATGCAGGTCCGTTTATTCTGCGAGGAGTTTTCTTGTTTATTCATGCCTTAGCTACCCCCTTCAACTACCCATCTGTCTTTACATACACATACAGATACACATACACTCGAATATACATATATGACCAAATCCCACCTTTGTTCTTTCATATACTTTAAGCTCCAGAAGAGAGGGGAGATGTGCAAACGTAACGCGAGGACTTGGACTTACACTCCCACCAGGAGCCGGAACGATCCTAGACGCGCTCGGCGTCCACGCGCGGCTCATCGCCGTCCCCAACCCGGCCCTCATGGACAATCACCAGGCGGAGCTGGCCGAGGCGATGGAGCGGGAGGGGCACTTGGTGCGGGGCAGGCTGGGGTACGTCACACTCCATCTGCATTCCGTCTCCGTAACGGACATGCGAACGACCTGTCTAACCTCTAGGGCCATCACTGATGTTTCTCTTTTTCTTTCTCCAATCTGGTTCTGTTCATGCTAACGCAAAAGTGTTTTTATTTGTTTATCGCAACAACAGCTCGCTCGCCGACGCAGTACAGTACATCGAGGAGCACGTCCCAAAAAGGTGGCCACCCGAGGTCGCGGCCGACGAGCCCTTCCCCGGCGGCTTGTACGACGTGATCGCCGCCGTGTCCCCGCCCTAGGAGGGTCGCGGTGGGCAGCGCCGACGTGGTTGGGAGTTTTGGTTGCGGATTTATTCCGTCATCGTTATCGCCGGCGTCGTCTTGGTCTGCTGTCTCGTTTACAAGCAAATGTACTATTAACCTACTGGGAAGGAATTGATTGAGGGACATGCCTAGTTCATTGGTGGGATTGTTGAGCAAGGCGTGCTGCTGTTTTTCTTTTTTCAAAGGACAAAGAAGGAACGAAAGAAAACGAAAACAAAAACAGAGCAGAACCCACGATGATATGCTTAGTTCACGATGTCACGATAGTTATAGCCTGTTGGTTTCAATTTTACGGGGTGCTAGGAAGGAAGGGCAAATGTATAACTATATATATCCGCTACCAAATAGGCAGGGAGGGATTCGTCTGGCTCAGATATCTTTATGAACGGAAGGAAGCTTGTAATATATATACCCTTAAGGTTTTACTTTTCTTCCGATGAAAAGTATCATTTTCTGTTTCACGGAACCGCCTATGCGCCCATATGTGTTGGTTGGCAAAGCAAAGTACTCGGCTGTCAAACCACTATACGATTCATTGATTTATCTTTATCTATGTGTTTCTTCATCATTCATGTACTCGTAGGTAGTCAGTCAATTGACCCTCCTTACTCCCCTTTTCTCTCTCTCTCTCTCTCTTCTTCTCCCTTCCCACCTATCTATCTCCTTCACAAACCCATCCATTCCACTCACTGCAACCCCGCGACCCCCCAAATCTTCACCGCCGCATCGCCCCCGGTGCTCGCGACCTTGTCCTCGCCGACCCACGCGACGCCGCTCACGCCGTCCTTGTGGGCGTTCAGCGCCTTGACGCGCGACCCGGGCCGCGCCAGGCTCCAGACGAACAGGTTGGTGTCGAGGGCGCCGCTGGCGGCGTGCGCGCCGGCCGCGTCCCACGCGATGCTGGCCACGCGGCCCGTGTGCGCCGACCAGCGGTCCGTGGCGACCGCCAGCTCGCCCGCGGGGGAGGCCGCCACCTTGTACGCGACGATCTTGCCCGAGCTCGTGCCCGCCGCCAGGTGCGCCCCGTCGCCCGAGAACGCGAGCGCCGAGACCGCCGTCCCGGCCGGCAGCGACGCCTGGGTCTCGTGCGCGAGGGACAGCGCCACCTGGCCCCCGCCGGACCCCGCCGAGGCGGTGTAGACCCGCACGGCGCTCCGGTCCGTCCCGACGGCGACGAGGGACCCGTGCGCCGCGATGGCGGTCGGCTGCGCATCTGTGATCTCGAGCTTGCCGGCGGGCCGGCCCTTGACGAAGATCTCGACGCCCTGAGCCGTGGCGACGTAGACGGTCTCGCCGTCGCCCGAAGCGGAGGTGGAAGTGGCGGCGACGCCTTGGGGCTGGGCCGAGAGCTTCAGACTCTCGCCGGCGAAGGTGCCGGCCGACTCGTCGATAGTGCGCAGCGTGTCGTCCCAGCCGACGCTGTAGGCGCGGCCGCCGGCGGCTGCGAAGCCCGTTACCTGGTTGGTGTGGGACTGGCCGTCGACGACGGCGCCGGTGCCCGAGTTGGCGACGTCCCAGCTGCAAACTCTCCCGTCGAAGCTGCCGGTCCATAGAGTCTTGGCGGAACCGGACTCGGAGCCAGAGGCCACGCTGAGCGCCGTGACGGCCCGGTTGTGGCCCTGGACGACGCGGATGGGCTTATCACTGCCTTCTTTCAGATAATTGAGGTCGCCACTGAGGCTGAGGCTGATGATGAGGCCGTCGCTGCGGCCGTGGGGCCACACGACGCCGATCTGCTGGTCGGGGATGCTGACGGCGGTGTCGTCATTACCAAAACGCCACGTCTGCGTGGCCTTGCCGGTCTCGACGTCCCACAGCCTTACAGACTGGTCGGCGCTAGCTGTAGCGAATCGCTTCGAGTCGGCGGCCCAGCTGACCGCGAAGATACTCCCTGTGTGGGGCGCGTCATCGCCGATGGTGCGGGTGGGCTCGCCGGTCTTGCCGTCGTACAGCTGGATGCGCTTGTCGGCGCCGACGGTGACGAGGTGGTCGCCGTCGGGGCTAAAGGCGGCGCCGAGGACGAAGCCCTTGTGCAGGCCGGCGGCCTTGGAGTGGAACTTGAAGGGCGCGCCATGCAGGAAGCACATGGCCATGTCGTCGCTGACGGTGGCGGCACGGAAGGGGCGCGAGCCGCGCAGCGCTACCGCGTTGACCACCTTGGAGTGGCCCGACACCTCGCCCACGCTGTTGCCGCTGTCGGCCGTGATGCAGTGGCCGAACCGCTCGCGCCCGTCGCCGACTGCGATCAGCCGCTGTGACTCCCCGTCCCATGCGATGTCGTTGATGCGGCCCGAGATGATGCTGTACTCGCCTGTCGAGGTTGTCGAGACCTGTTAAAAAACGGAAACAAAAGAGGGAACAGAAGAAAAACGTCTAGAACAAGCGGTTGTGCCGTTTGCGACTTTCATTTTCTTTCAACGCGAACCGGGGGTGAAAAGGGGGTGAGAGGAAGAACTGTGGTTGTGGCTGTGGCCCAGCCGTGCGTACCTTTGGTATTGACAGCCTCGATCGCATCCCACACCCGAACAGAGCCCGATACATCTCCGCTGGCGATATAGAAACCACTTGGTGCGAAACGCGCCACGGTAGTTTGCGCCGTATGACCTGTGTATTGCTTGCAGGATGAAGGATCGTCGATGGAGCGCACGAATATAGATTTGCCCGACTAGCCGTGCGTCATGTCAGCCAGACGTGTCTACCTCCTTCTCTATATAGGAGCAGGACAGGAAACACAGCTTCAAGAAGACATACCGCGTAGGCTATCCTCTCACCCTTAGGATCGGTTGACAGCTGGGTTGGTTGCCCTCGTATTGTCACTGGCGAAGCCGCTAGGATCTTCTCGATTGTGACCGACATGTTGATGGTGATGACAGACTCCGTCACACCAGCATGTGTGGTGGTAAATATGGTGGTAGATATACGTATTGGATTCGGTGACAAAGAGCTACGATCGTGCAACTTGGACTTAGTCTTTGAGTAAATGACATGAGACTTCAGCTTCAGCTTGCCAGGGGTTTGTTTACTATCTGCCTGATCAGCCCAAAGCTGCAGTAAATGCAGGAGGGGCGAGGGGCAGCGAGGGGCAGCGTGGGGCAGGGCAGGGCAGCGTGGGATAAGGAGCTTTATTGCGGGGCAATAGCTGTGCTTATAATTGGCCAAGTACATAGTTAGTCCAATACAGTATCACCGACGTCGCCTGTGGCTGTGCAATAGCTACAGCATATTTACGGATCACTTCGTAGGAAAGGCATCAATACCAGCAGAGTTCGAAAGACCATTTCTTGTATGCACCTCTCAATTAACACCATTTTTTGTTTACTAAACTGGTTTCCTAAACTAGCTCAAAGACTAGAGTAAAGGGTCACCGTAACCGTAGAAAAAAGCCTCGATTGCAAATCCTCCAAGCATTACCATTTGCATAGATGCTTCTCAGAATGAACCCGGCATATCCACCAGACGCAACCGTCCAGTGTACAGAATGAAAAGATTGAAGCCTTGTATCCTTAAACAGCAAGCAGCTGATAAGCATGTACAAAGTTTCAGAGCGTTGTGGTTGGTGATAGGAGTGAGTTCCTCTCCAAACCACGATGAGCTAGAGCGCCTGGCATAGAATGATGGCCATCTCCGATCTCGTTAATCAGGGCTAGGTCCTTAGCCATGATGGGGGCAGCCGTTATCGTCAAGGTATAGGTAGGGTCTTTTCCGATGAAATGGGAAGCAGTGCTTTACCAGGTAGAGCCAGCGTTGCCACCACCCCATTCACCAGCATCCGCACCGGTGTTTCCGCCAGTCCACTCTGTGTCCGCCGCAGCTGAGTCGCCACCGGCCCAACCAGAAGAGTTCTCGACACCGGTATCTGCGACAGAATCAAAGCCGCCGTCTGCCATCTCGGGGGCGACGGTCTCCTTCTTGCATCGCACCTTGGTATGGCCCTTCTCACCGCAGTTGCTGCAAGTAACTCGGCTGTCTAAAATCGATATCAGCGGGAAGTCTTCAAGCGTATGCACAAGAATCACTTACAGTCACGTGGCTTGGGGCACTCTCGGGATTGGTGGCCGAATTCGTCGCAGTTTCGGCATTGCACCTTGTCCATGTTGCGAGGCTCTGTACAATCTCTGGCTGAGTGACCTTCTTGGCCGCAATTGAAACAGCCATGGGGTCTGCCGCCGCCCTCGGGGCAATCGCGAGAGAAGTGACCGGCTACGAAGACGCATGTTAGCTGTGTAATGTTTATGATGAATGGAGGGGCATCACTCACTTCCGCCACACTTATGGCACTCAACATCCGGGCCGGCCACACGGGGCTCCGGGCCTGGAAATATCATTAGCTCAGTCCACTAAGTAAGTAAGTAGGGCCAAGTGTGATGATTACTCACAGTCTGCGGCCTTGTGGCCAGACTGCTGGCAATTCTTGCAAGCGAATTTGTCATGACGAGGCTTCGGGCCTAGATTAGACTTAGTAAATGATACCAAACTTGTATAAGTATGGTGAACTTACAATCACGAATACGATGACCTTCCTCTTCACAGTTGTAGCACTTGATGACCACGCGCTCTCTCTCTTGCTTCTCTTGAGTGCAGTTCTTCGTAATGTGTCCAATCTCGTTGCAGTTGTTGCATTTGGGGAGGCCACGGTCAATGACCTCACCAGCGTCCTTCAGACGCTCCATGTTCTCCTCGTCTGACTTAGGCCAGGAGGCTGCCTCACGGGGACGGGCGATTCTCTTGTCGAAACGATAAGAAACCGTGTAGGTTCTGTCGAGGTTGCCCTGAAGGTCCATGTTGGTCTTGGTCGGAAGAAGGTCTTTCTTCAGTGCGATGAACCAGAGACGGATGTCCTGATCACGAAAGGCTTCTTCAAGAGCAGAGTAAGTAGTGTCAGAGCAGGCCTTCACATACTGCTGGACAGCCATCTTGATATCTTCCATGTCCTGCTCAATGACAGCGCGCTTGAGAGCCTCCCAGGCCTCGCTAGCTTCCACAAGCTGGATGTCAGTGCGGTCGAGCTTGCGAGGATTCTTGCACTCAAGAGCATGATGGCCTGTTACACAGGACTGTTAGTGATATAATTTGGTAATCAATCTGAACATTGCATCTCACCCTCCTCTTGGCAGTTTCGGCAAACCTGAGGGGGCTTGTCAGGACAATCCTTGGCCATGTGTCCCTCCTTCTCGCAGACGCGGCACGTGCCAGTGAACTCTCTTTCAACGCGGGGGTTCGGGCAATCTGCCTTGTTGTGGCTAATTATATGAAGCATTAGTCTTGCTATCCATGGGAACAAGGGAATAGTTGAGACAAACCCTTCTTCGCCACAGTTGAAGCAACCACGATCGCCACCACCATGAGTTCTGCCAGTGTCGGCAGCAGTGGAGTCGTCACCAAAACCACCTGTAGTCTCACCGCCGAATTGGGCGCCATCATTACCGCCGAACTGGGCAGCATCATCGACTTTGGCAACACCAAAGTTATCATCAGCACCGTTGGCACCGAAGTCATGGGATCCTCCGCCGGTGCCCCACTGATCAGCAGAAGCATCGGCCTTGCCGGTACCCCAGTCGTCGGCGGCGGCATCGACCTTGCCGTTGCCCCAATCATCGGCGGCGGCATCGGCCTTGCCGGTACCCCAGTCAGACATTTTGGGTGATCAGACTGCTAGAAAACAACTCGAGTCAATAAGATATACTGTTGCTTAAAGTGTTACGATGGAATCTTTGGCGTTGCAATAGATGGGAAGGTACATGGAAGACTTGCTGGTTTAGTGAGGATGAGGTGTGTGATAGCGAAGTCTGTGACGCAGCAAGAGAGGGAATATAGGCAGTGGAAGGTGGATCAGAATGGAGATAACCCAATGGATTGTTATGACTCTTCTGATGGATGGAAGCGCTTGCAAGGCTCGAGTTTCAGTTGCAAAGATGTAGGGATGTATGGAAGGATCACATCAATGAAAGGGTGGTAATGTCCAACTTGGGTCTTACATAGAGTTGAGTGTTTTGAATATGGGAAGGGTCGCTGAGATGGCAATAAAGAGGGAGAGAGAAGACCACACGGGCCCAGAAGAGTGTATGTAGGATCTAAGACTGACGTGTAGGGCAGGATCGATGGATGGGAGAAAGGAAAAGACTAGCGGCGACGAGATTGCTGTTGCCAGTTCTGTGGGATATGGGCGTACACAGGCGGGAAACTTCCAGAAGACTTTTGATCAAGGCAAGCAGGTAAAGTATTGCGTGGAGAAAGCCCTTCTGAGATCCAGAGAGCATTCGATGGCAAGATGGAAGATCAAGTCCAATAGGAAAGTGTTACTTACTGATGTGGTGATGTTCTTGTGGTACGGGTTGCTTGGTGCACTGGAAATGTTTGCAAGTAAGAACTTCGGGATATTTTTTCTTCTCGAGAGAAGAAAGCAGAAGTCAGTGTGTGCCAGGAAGTTCTTCCAACGTTGCTTGTCAGGATTTGACAAGTTAGCAGTGGAAGATTGTTGGCTGATGTGGGTGGAAGAAGGAAGTGGAAGGAAGGGAAATCAGCAAACACGCCAGAAGGGGAAAAATAAACAAGGCAGGGACTACCTATATTTATGTGCTGATTTACTGATTCTGGGGCAACTGTGGCAGGGAGTAGGCATCAGCTTAGGGCATGGACCATGGACTACCTGTACCTGCCCAGTAGTGAAGGGGTTCGAAAAGTCCATTCAATGCCCTGTCACGACGACAGATCAGCATGGAAGTACTTGCCCGCATGTCCATTGTCCCTTCCCTTCATGCAGGTGTTACTGATTCAGGGGAACCGCATGAAGTACATCTACCTGCCCAACTACTTATGTACACCATTTCTCCTTTAGGCCCATACAAACCTGTCCTCCCTACTGCAACACATAATTAGGGATTAGCTACTCCATGCCATCTGAGCAGACAGGTAGGATTTCATTTATATATAATATAACTAAAACCGCTTCTAGATCACGAGTAGCTTGTTGCCAACTTGAATATCCAAAGGATAGCTGGCATTCCACTATGACTGCCTCGAGTCTTCCCCCTGACATGAATCCTTCCACAGGTAGCATTTCAGTCTTATGGTGTCCTGATCACTACGTTATTCTCTCTATGCCTGAAGATAAAAAGATCATGCGTGCCCTAGGATGGAGTAGCTTAAGGCAGCGTTGACTTTTTAGTTCGTAGTTGTCTATAATATCTGGGGGATCAAGTTATCCTTGTTGAACTGTGGCTTCAATTTCTCCATCACAAACTTTCTGTGCCTTGGCATTGGGGATATTCTAGTGTTTTCCTTACTTGGAACGTGTCAACGGAATACCACCTAGAAAACGTAAATCTATATTCGTGGAAAACTTTCGGGTTTCATAGAGTGAATTAAGCTGAATCTGTACCATTGGTCACAAATGCCGTATATAGGTCGGCCTCAAGAGAAGCAAGCCGGGAAAAGGGGTATTCTCCGCATTACCGAAGCCTGCCCTGAAAAAATTGCAATGCTGCCGAAAAAGGAGAGCGGATACTGCAGGTACTGATTGGTTTACTTTATTGGCTTTGAACCATATGGTGTCCTTTGATAAGGCATGTCATAATCAGTCTTAGGGTGTCAGGGACAAACCAAATGGCAAGTGTTGGGTGTCAATGGAAAATACCGGAACTCAAAAGCACGCATGGTGCTCTCCTTCCGAAACTACGTTACGTTACGTTACGTGTTGTGCCAATAGATACAAATAGATTAGCAGCATAGGTACATATCAGGAATAAACCTAGTGTACCAACAGCTTAATGGCTGACCCAAAGGCCAAAAATAGTAAACAAGAACTGGTTAACAATTCACTACATAACGTCAAACGACAAGGGCATGCATTTGTTTCCCAGATGTCCGGCTGTTGTTAATCTGATTGCCCTTCGGTAAAAACTGTGGAATAGAAGCCAACAGAACATGCCAAATATGAAGGTACACCATATTGCATGGAGCTCCAGTAGGTTGGCAGCTAAGGTGTAGGACCTGTGCTGTACTGAGGTCAAGGGTTTATATCAGAATATGACTGTCACCTGTTTGACAGAATCAATGCTGTGGGTATGTAAACTTTGCCATGAAAGAGTTGACATCAACTTTTCTTCCAAGTTGGTATTGCCTACCATAGCAGGAATGTATGAAGTTGGGATAAGCGAACTTGAAGTACTAGTCCAAACAGATTTTGTTATTCCATTGTACTTAGTCGATTAATTAGATGTGTAATGAGTAATTCCAAGTCACTTGGATGATTCATCGGCCAACGACATGGTAACACAATATGGAATCGTTGCCAAACAAAGACTCGGGTTCTTCCATGAATAGTATATTGCTACTCCCCTTCTATGATGACACAGGTATTTAAATACACTTTCGGCCTTTACCCTAACCCTTCCTTCTATAACATTTGGCCAACCGCACCGATCATCAACACCTCTTTCCTACTTCCAGACTCATTCAGATATGGTTTCTCGTTTGCATTTCCCTCTTTGACGCCAACAACCTAGCGAGTTTGGTCTCACAACTGACTATCCGAGATGTGCCTTTTCACTGAATTCCGCTACCAGTGCGGGTTCAGGTGCAACCTATGGTTACGCTGCAAGAACGCACGGAATGATGAGGGGCTCCAGCAATGCAGCGGCCCCTTCGAATGCAAAGAAAGCCTTTGTGACGAAATTGCAGCTGGGGGGGTCATCTACGCACCGTACACGACGGGCTGTGGGTTTCTCCAATGCCCACATCTCGGGTGTATGGTATGGCGTTGTGGACAAGAGCATTGGAATCATTGGTGTCGACAGAGACTGGAAGATCAAAATAAGCAATATTCGTCGTTGAAATGTCTCCTCGTAACGAAACATCAAAGTGAAGACAGCCAGAAAGAAGCGTTGGAAAAGCAACTATACGACCTTTGGAAACAGATCAACGAAACGCGGCGCGAAGAGCAGCATATCCGCAACGAGCACCAAGCCAATGCGACCTTCTCAGCTATGTTCAACCCGGCTTTTGAAAGAGCAAAGGCACAGACTGACGACTACATGGCATGCCGCGCATTAGCTTTCTGGGGAGCCGTAGATGCATTAGGCCTGGAAACAAACACACCACGAGATCGTGGCGTGGACATGCTAGGATGGCTCCAACACAAGAGTGAGCTTTTATACGCCCAAGGTGAGCGACGTCATCAGGTTCTTGAATTCACTCTCGAACCAGACAATGCTACGCTCAACCCCCCGCCTTCCACGTTACCTCCGCCGGCCCCGATGCTCCCGCAGGTTCCGATGTTCCCGCTGGCTCCGATGCCCCCGTTGGTTCCGATGCTCTCGCCGGCCCTGATGACCCCGACGAACTCAATGCCTGAGGTGTATAATCCTGGGGCATGGGAAGGACAAGCCTACTCCCAGCCAGGACAACAGGGACATGTTTACTCGCCTCACGGACAAGCCTTTGGGCAGGAAGAGCATGCCGATAGCTGGATACAAGAGGACCAAGGGGACATTGCCAGCGGAAGTGGGAATGAGATGGGTACCTATGAATCATACCCAGGCGTTGGCTGGAGGGGTTGATTTGTGAGAGGGGAGTGCGGTACGTGGTTTTGTTCGACCCATTGGGTTGGCTCCTAGGTCTCTTAGGTAACAATGGGAGTTCGGAGGTCAAGGTGGCTGGCGGTGGGATAGATCATGTAGCCCTTTTCACTTGAGCCGCTGGACGGCTGCGGCAAGCCGCAAGCAAAGAGTAGGCATAGATCATGAATCTGGCATTCAACCAAACTTCCGAGGCAATTCCGCAGAAAACGTATTGTTAGGAATGGTTTGGGGTAGCATTGATGCAACACACATGCAGCGAATGCTTCATAGCACGATGAGTATAGGAATAACCACCTACATGCTAACTCGACATCCCCTGGCTTGAGGTTGGAATGCTGACTAATGGCAATGAACCCAGCCCCTGAAACACTACCTATTAGGAACTACCTAGTCTCCGGAGCTATAGCCGAGCACCCTGGTTCCGACGCCTATCATCGGCCCCCGCGACCCCAATGTGACGCCTGCATACGAAGTAGGTAAAGCAACATTGACGAGAAGCTATGTAAGTAGGTAAGTAAGGTAAGGCGGGGTTACAGGTCCCGCAGTGCCGCGACTATAGTAAGTAGCTAGCGATGATGTGATTCCCAGCCGGGTTTTCGCTCGCGGAGTATTTGACAGTATTTACCGCGCGCCACACAAATTCGATCAATGGGTGATTTTATAAACAGCTTCAAAGGAATTCTGGGCATTGAGGTTTTGCTCTCACCTGTTATATTTCCCTACCCAATACATACGAACTCTTTAGCTTTGCATTAAACATGACAGCAGCAGCAGCAGCAGCGCCGGCAGCCTCGGCGGACCCTCCAAAAATGGAGTACCGCTTCCTCGGCCGCTCGGGTCTCCAGGTCTCGGCGATTTCCCTGGGGGGATGGCTGACATACGGCGGCTATGCCGAGGAAGGTGAGCAAGTTAATCGGGGCTTCTACATGACCAATGCGCTTTTTTAATATCAGTAAGCAGGAGGGTTAACTCGCAGTTGCAGAAAAGACGTTCGCATGCATGAAGGCGGCCTACGACTCCGGCGTCAACTTCTTCGACTGTGCCGAGGTATATGCAGAGGGGAAGTCGGAGGTAGTGATGGGCGCGGCGATCAAGAAGTTCGGCTGGAAGCGCAACGATCTCGTCATCTCCACCAAGGTACGATACTAACAAACACAAACAGCTACTACACAGGAAAAAAAAAAAAAAAAAAAAAAAAAAAAAAAAAAAAAAAAAAAAAAAAAACAAGCAGCTTCTCAACTAACCACCTTCTTGGCTCGGACTCCATCGGAACAGCTCTACTGGGGTGACGCATTCGGCTCCAACCCGGTCAACAACCGCGGGCTGTCGCGGAAGCACGTGATCGAGGGGATGGAGGGCTCGCTGCAGCGGCTGGGGCTCGACTACGTCGACCTGGTGTACGCGCACCGGCCGGACCGGCGGACGCCGATGGAGGAGGTGGTGCGGGCGTTCAACCACCTGATCGCGACGGGCAAGGCCTTCTACTGGGGCACGTCGCAGTGGGGCGCCGACGAGATCGCGCAGGCGTGGCGGTGCGCCGACCGCCTGGGGCTCATCGGCCCCGTCATGGAGCAGCCCCCCTACAGCCTGCTCGAGCGCGACAAGGTCGAGCGCGAGTTCGCCAACCTGTACCGCGAGGTCGGCCTCGGCCTGACCGTCTACTCGCCCCTCAAGCAGGGCCTCCTCTCGGGCAAGTACCGCGACGGCGTCCCGGCCGACTCGCGCTTCGCACAGGAGCAGGTCGAGTTCGTCGCCGGCTACTGGAAGCGCACTGGGAAGGATCAGGTAAGCGGTCGTCATCACCGTCCCCAAGGAACTCCGTGAAGAAGTGTTCGCTGACGCAGTTATCGCTTGTAGTGGGATGCTGTGGTGAAGCAGGTCAACCAGCTGCAGCCCATCGCCGATGGGTTGGGTGTTACCATGAGCCAGCTTGCCCTTGCTTGGGTGTTGAAGAATCCCAATGTCAGCTCCGCCATCACGGGCGCCAGCAACCCGGATCAAGTGTACGAGAACGTGCGGGCGATCGAGGTTGTCGGTAAGTTGACCCCGGAGATACTGGACAAGATTGATCAAATCTTACAGAACAAGCCGCCCGTGATCCAGGCGCGGTTCTAATGGATTATGTTTCTGTCTTGCCTGCTAATTAGCTATCTACCAACCTGAACATCATGCGCCAGTCCTATGGTTGGAAGGGCGTAGATAGCAATATATAATTCGAAAGACACGAAGTCTTAGAAGTGAACAGTGATAGGCTGACCTGTCCGACGTACAACACCCAAGTATCCTAAAATAATAGTAGCAACGTCAAGATATCAACAGAAGAGAATTACACAATTCCCGAGAAAGACTATGGCCACTAAACTCCGCGCCAAAAAGTACAAACCAATGCCGTTATTCGCTCCCATTACATACCTACATACGCGCTGAACCCATCGCAAACGCCGGCCGAAGAAGAGCATATTCCTGTTGGCCGTCCCAGCCCGACTCGATCACCGTTATCCAGGTGCCCTATTATTAACCCAACCGATACGTGACCTTTCCTTATTCGCGTCTTCACATCCTGATTCGTACCCTGAGTACGGTCCGCTAGCCAGCTAGCGGCCTATCTACCTAGAACCCAAGACTGCCGGAGGGGGCCTCTCGAGACCATCTTGCGGCGAGCCAACCGGGGGCCCAAGTAGCGGGGGCGGGCTGGTATTGGTTTGCTGCGCCTCACTATATGGTGGTGGACTGCTTTGCGCTGGAAGCGTCGCGATGGGCGTTGCCGTCGTCGTTGTCGCAACTGCTGGAGGTGGTACGATCATGTCCACCTGAGATCTTCCCATATTATTCAACTCGATCGCCTCCACGGCCGATTGTTGCTTTTGCCTAGCGGTATATGCCGGAGGCGCCTCGCCAAACTCGTTCAAGCCCTCGTTCTGGCCGCTCGCGACAGGGCCCCGGCCTACTAGACCCGGACCCGGACCAGGGCCCGGACCAAGCGCTGCCCCTCCCCCGCCGCTGCTGCTGTTGTAGTACCCCGCATACGGCACGTTGCTGTTGGTCCGGCTGGCCAGGTTCCACGGGCGATGATGCCGCGGGGGCCCCATGGTCTCGATGTCTTGTCTCAGGGCGTTGTTGCGATAGCCGTTCATGGTGCGGACTAGCTTCTTTCGCCGGTAGCGAAGAAGCATGACCACACAGGCGAGCGCAATGGCCACGACGACGGGGATGACAAACCACCCGTATGGATATTTCGAGCCCGCCGTCCCGTCATTATCGTCGCTGTCATCGCCGCCAAAGATTGAAGACCGTCTCCCAATACGATCCATGGTTGCGCGGCTTGTAGGTTGTAGGTCGACGATAGCGGATGGCGGAACCACCGACGCAGCGATCTAGCGATCGATCTTCGACTAGTAGTCGCAAAAGCTATCAGGTATGATGGCAGTAGTGGGGCAATAGCTACTTAAAAGCCCATCCGGCCGTTGGATATGGTGTTTCTGAGGGTATTGTGTCGATTCTTGCAGTAAGAACGAGCTCACTGCTTGCCGAGGATACAATGCTCCAATGCGTCGTTACTCGCTCGTACTTGTGTTGGTGCTGATGTTGGTGTTGGTGGTCGGGTTCGCTAGGATTCCTCGGGACAGACTAAACAACGAGCGGCGATGGAAGAATGCCGTGAATACTGAAGAGAATCTGCTGTCAATGGATACTGATGGCGAGGATAGACAAACAGACACAGTCGTAAGAGGTACGTTGGAGAAGACGAACCAGAGTTTAGATAAGGATAAATCGTCATCCATGTAAATCCTTCCAAGTACGAAGTTGGACACAGTCTGTATGTACCTGGCTACTGGACTAGGTACCTAAGTAGTACCCATGCATCGGCCCGCGAAGCTAACGGCAATGGCTCTAGCAGGTGCCTATAGATAGGTAGCCTGGGAGGTAAATCGTAAAGATGGATCTTGCTATGACGGAACGGGCACTTTAGTCAACTAGCTCCTTACTATTCACTGCGACTTGAATTTGCATTTACTATGTACTTGCATTTACATAGTAATATTTACAGCAGCTTGGCTGAACCACGGTGGGTGGTAATGTCGTTTAATTATTTTATTGTCAGTCTAGAATCATTTGGCCAAGTTAGTGTCCAATATAGTATATAGTTTGATCCTGCTATATCGGCGTCGGCTGATAGTTACGAATGCGAATGCGTCGTGTACCTATGTATATAGTGGAAACCACATGCACGCAGCATTTACAGTATATCACCCCTGTCATTATGTGGTAGTTAGGCCCTGCTCCAGATATATTCCATCTGCCATAACGTAAGAACGCCCTACCCAACCAGCTAACGCAACTACGTACACGGTCCACCGACGAAGTACACGACCGAATAAAAACAATCTTAACACGAAGATTGGAAATATGTCTCGGGCCGCTGTACGGCACCGGCACGACCGTACAGGAGGTATCTGATTTGTTAGGCTTGCACGTGTGGGTATGATCATGGAGTCTTCTCGTATGGCGACAGGAGTCCCAGAGACTCTGGGGTCTTCAAGACAAACGCGTTCGGGAAAACGCCTTGCTTGGTCTATGAACAACCCAGCGCGAACATCATCTTCACCGGTGGCTTCTCGAGCCCACGTAAACCTGCGACTCGCACCATGAGTCCCATGCTGTCTGACCGACAGGCCGAAGAGCTGTAAGTCGAGTGGAACCTATGTACTGGCCGTGTTGACTCATAAGCGGGTAGTCACAAAGCCATGCTTGCCTACCTGTTGGCAAGCGGCCTACATGGCACAGCGAGTGCCTTTCGGCAGGAGACAAACCTCGACGAGGACACGTTCGATGCCGCGATAGCGAAGAAGTACGAGGTCTTGCTAGAGAAGAAATGGGTCGGTGTTGTTCGACTGCAGAGAAAGGCACGCCTGCGTTCTTGATTCCCGTTCTTAAGCTTAGGATCTCTTGGCGCCAATATCTGACCAGATATTGGGTGTAGATCATGGAGCTCGAGTCTCGCAATGCGAAGCTGCAATCGGACCTCGAGAACCTAACGCCCGTCTCCCTTTCCCAACGGGCCAAGGACCCGTCATCCTGGCTGCCTACAGCAGCCCCCCGGTATACGCTCGAGTCGCATCGAGGCGCCATCAACTGTGTCGCCTTTCACCCTGTTTTCTCCTCTATCGCTACCGGCTCGGACGACTACACCATCAAAATATGGGATTGGGAGGAGGGCTCCTTGGAGAGGACGATAAAGGGACATACGCGGGCAGTAGCAGATCTGGACTATGGTGGCCCCAAGGGCAGCGTGCTCCTTGCGTCCTGTAGCGCAGATCTCGCAATTAAACTCTGGGATCCGGCGGACGAGTATAAGAATGTTCGAACTTTAGTAGGCCACGAGCACAGCGTCAGCGCCGTTCGCTTCATCTCAGGGACATCGCTTGTCAGTGCCAGTAGAGATCAGACGCTGAAGATATGGGACACGAGCACCGGTTACTGCACGGGGACACTCCATGGCCATGTTGGCTGGGTCAGGGACGTTTGCCCCTCCGTCGACGGGCGATTCCTCCTGTCGACCGGGGATGATATGAGCGCTCGATTATGGGATATCTCCACCCCTAGCCATGAAATCAAGACAATCATGATCGGCCACGAGCACTTCAATGAGTGCTGTGCGATAGCACCACCAACTTCATACGAACACCTCGCCGCCCTCGCCGGTGTCAAACCCCCGCCCGCGAGCAGTGCGGCGGAGTTCATGGCGACCGGCTCGCGAGACAAGACCATCAAGATCTGGGACTCTCGCGGTACGTGTCTCGTGACTTTGGCTGGCCACGACAATTGGGTGCGGTCCATCATTTTCCACCCCGGTGGCAGGTATCTCCTGTCAGTCTCGGACGACAAGACATTGCGGTGCTGGGACCTAGCCCAGGGGGGCAAGTGCGTCAGGGTGCTCGGAGAGACACACGAGCGCTTCGTGACATCCCTAAGATGGGCACCGAGGCTTTCTCAATCCACTAGTTCTTCCGATAGTGGCGCAGGACTACATAATGGGACATCGCTCAGCCGGTTGGAGAGACCCGAGCAAATCCGCTGCGTAATAGCCAGCGGAAGCGTCGATACAAAGCTCAGAATCTTTGCCAATTGATGTGTTGCTGCTTCATGGAACGTGACGAGACTGGAAATCCGCTACCTGTTCAAGATAGGCTCAAGCGGTGTCGTCCAATGAGTCTGGGGATGGCAGCCGTGGCCCCATGATGCAGACATTGTTGTGGAAGTTCCCAAGTTGGTGTTTACTGAAAATTAGTGGCCGCGCCCAGCCGCCAGCCTGCTATTTGGGTGTTTATATTGCCAGTTGTACAATATCACATAGAAATTTTACAATAAATTTCAGTATTCCTGCATTTCTTAAGTACCTATTCATGACACTGCATCCACGAATGTGTGGATGGAAAAACTACATATATGTATGTAGTATTGTACATACAATACGGAGCACATAGCAACTAGCGGGGCCACAATCAGCGGCAAATGCTAGCCTATCAGTCTATGTAAAAGCACCATCCATCTAGCCAAAGACGCTAGCTTTACCAAGTACTTCAATGTTCAACTTCTTTTGGCCTACCTCGCTGACGAATAGACACGAACTTAGCTACTAAGTAAGCAGCTAAGCTACAATTGCCCGTATATTCGTGACAGAAACATACCCAGAGAAAGGAGGTGCAATCTGAAGAAGTTCCATACGTAGAGGTTACGGATAGCCTCTGTCTCCCGGAGATACAGTTATCATGTCCGAAAAACGAAGTAAAGGCAACGTTGTTGCAGTTAGAGGTTCACAGTCCAATACCAAGATCGGTGGGCCAGTCATGCTAACCCTTGCTGACAGGCGTGTTGGTCGAGTGCGACCCTTCCATCAAGTCGATTATTATCAACCTTGATAGCGAGAACAACGCATACATCATTGAGGATCTCGACGAGACGCACCTTTTGATCAAGGAGAACCATTTGGGCGAATTGAAGGCGAGACTCGATGACGTAAGTCGAAGCCCAATGCTGGTTTCATGAGAGAACGTATCTCCGGCTAACACAGCACTGCAATGTAGAGGTTGAAGGAGACGGTCCCTGTAGTCGAGAACGACTCAGATTCAGATCGGGATGTCAAATAAACAAGTCAATTCTGATGCACGGGTTCGCTAAGATATCAACCCACTTGGCAAAACGTCTCACGTCTACACCGCAAGCATAGATGAAGACTCTGCTCTAGGGTTATCAACTGCCGACCTGGATCTCACCCCTGACTATTCAGTAGAGCACTTTTCGGGAATCCTTTTATATTCATAGTATAGTTTGCTAATCGGGCCGGCGCATAAGGAAATCACCAACAATAATATCAATCTCCGTCTACTTGTACAACAACAATACCTAACAAGTACATCTCGTCTTGGCTCAGAGTTTTTCAAACCTCGGCTTCGTTTTCTTGATCCCTGACATGAGCGCCGCCTTGATATCGTTCGTTTGAAGCATGGCCTGATTCCAGACACCAGTGTATCTCAGACCTATCACGCGTTGTCAGTGGCGGGGCCGGTGGTCTAGCTCGAGTCGGATTGCACTTACTGTCTGCAACGGAGTTGTCCCTGGCATGGTTGAGTAGTTCCTTCGTACCCTGTACTGCAACGGGGCTTTTCGAGGCTATAAGAGAGGCTAGCTGGAGAGCAGTCTCGATAGCCTTGGCTTTCGTTTCCAGCACCTGGCTAACGAAGCCGACAGCAAGTGCTTCGTCCGCGTCAAAGCCCCTTGCAGACAGGCATACGTCTTTCACCCAGGAGAAGCTCGACACTGCTTTCGGCAATCTGCTCAGAGTGCCAATATCAGCAGCTAGGCCTATGTCGACCTCTTTGACGGCGAGCTTGGTGTCCTTCGAACATATCCTGATATCGGCACAACAGGAGATATCGATAGCCAGACCGAGCGATATCCCATGCAATACACAGATCACGGCTGGTAGAGAATCAGCTTAGTGCTAGGAGGATATCAATTCCATGCAGTTCCACTTACGCTTTTCGCATTTTTCTACCTGGCCAATACAATCCTGAAACTCTAGGAGATGTCGTCTGTTCAACGTTGCTCGTCTCGCTCCATCAATGCTTGCATCACCCCCACCGAGGACAACATTTTCGCTTGCTGCGTGAACGTCTAGGCCAGCCGTGAACGCTCTGTCCCCAGCACCGGACAGAACCACCACTCGAACTTCCGGATCATGGGATAACTTCTCGAAGATCTTGCCAAATTCAATCCACATTTCCTCAAAGAAGGCGTTCAACTTCTTAGGCCGGTTGATCTCAACGGACGCTACATATTCGGCGGGTGATGAAATGAGGAAGTGCTTGAACTCTGTATATCCCTGTAATGAAGACATTGTTGATGTAATACAGCAAGTAGCTCTAGCGGACAGATAACGGGATAAGAAGCTACTACAAGGCTCAGTTGAAGAAAGCCGATAACTCTGTTGTAGTCACGTTTGAAGGCAGCTATAAGTAGGCGAATAAATCAAATACCAACGGAATAGGGATATAGGGCTCTTCTATGAAATGCTTCGGGTTTGTGATCAATAATAGTTCAAGGTTAGTGAGAAGGAACCGAGGCATCTAGGCTAACGTTACCGGTTGGCTGAGGCTGGGGAACCGGGCTGCCGGGGTCCAAGGGCAGCCACGCCCCACATACGAAGCGCACTAATAATTAGTGGGACTACATATGCGCCTACATCAAACTTAACTACGATAGGGATAGCGCACCAGAGGCTATCGACAACGTCCTGGATTGGCTGATTGGCTGGCGGGTTGGAAAAAAAATAAAATATCTTGGAAAGTTCTTATCAATCAATCTATTATCTACACGCCTGGGCAGTCGGTAACAAACAACATCCTATACATCCTATAGCAGGCCACGACCACACAACAGCAGCAACCCCTCCACTGTCCCAGCCGTCACAATGGCAGCAGAAGTGGCACCGCTCCCGCAGCTGAAGCTGCCTTCGGGGCCGGCGCCCATAACCGCTGAGCAGCGGTACTGGAAGTCGTTCAAGAACCAGCTGGTGATCCCGTCGCCGACCCAGTACCCCGTGACGCACATCACCGTGCCGTCGGCCAACCCGGCCAACGTCGGCGGCGGCAACAGCGCCTCGGGCAACGACTACTTCGCCGTCACGACGGGGACGCGCGTGCAGATCTACTCCATCCGGACGCGCAAGCTGGCCAAGACCATCACGCGGTTCGGCGACATCGCGCGGAGCGGCGACGTGCGGCGCGACGGCCGCATCGTCGCGGCCGGCGACGACACGGGCCGGATCCAAGTCTTCGACGTCGGGTCGCGCGCCATCCTCAAGACCTGGACCACCCACCGCCAGCCCGTCTGGACCACCAAGTTCTCGCCCGCCGACCTCACCACCCTGATGAGCACCAGCGACGACAAGACCGTGCGCCTCTGGGACCTGCCCAGCCAGGCCAGCACCGCCGCCTTCGCCGGCCACGCCGACTACGTGCGCAGCGGCAGCTTCATGCCCGGCACCATGTCCAACATGCTCGTGTCGGGCAGCTACGACGCCACCGTGCGGCTGTGGGACCCGCGCATCGCGCCCGGCGGCGCCGCCGTCATGACCTTCAAGCACGCCGCGCCCGTCGAGGACGTGCTCCCGCTGCCCTCGGGCACCACGGTGCTCGCCGCCGCGGGGAACCAGATCTCCGTGCTCGACCTCGTGGCCGCCAAGCCGCAGCACATCATCAGCAACCACCAGAAGACCGTCACGTCGCTGTCGCTCGCGTCGGGCGGCCGCCGCCTCGTCTCGGGCGGCCTCGACGGCCACGTCAAGATCTTCGAGACCACCGGCTGGAACGTCGTCGCCGGCATCAAGTACCCGTCCCCCGTCCTCGCCGTGCGCGTCATCGGCACCGGGTCCGGCTCTAGCGACGACAACAGCAACAACATCACCGATCGCCACCTCGCCGTCGGCCTGCAGTCCGGCATGCTGTCGCTGCGCACGCGGCTGGCGGGGCCCGAGGCGCGGCGCGAGCAGGAGCGCGAGCGCGAGATGGCGGCGCTGGTGGCGGGCACGATCGAGGCGCACGACCGGGCCAAGGGCAAGCGGAAGCGGCGGGTCGCGGCGCAGCGGCGGCTGGACCAGGTCGTCGGCGAGGGCGCCGACGTCGTCGTCGTGGCCAACGACCTCAGCCGGGCGCGGCGCGAGACGCCCTGGCAGAAGGACCTGCGCCGGGGCCGGTACGGGCCCGCGCTCGACCGCGTCCTCGATCGCGCCGCGCGCGACCACAGCCCCCTGACCGTGCTGACGCTGCTCGTGGCGCTGCGGCACCGCAGCGCCCTGCGCGACGCCCTCGCCGGCCGCGACGAGGCCGGCGTCCTGCCCGTCCTGCGCTGGGTCCAGACCCACGTCGTCGACCCCCGCTACGTCGGCGTCTGTGTCGACGTCGCCACCCACCTCCTCGAGCTGTACGCCGAGTTCGCCGGCGGCAGCGCCGAGCTTGCCGCCGGCTTCCGCACCCTCCACCGCCGCGTCCGGCAGGAGGTCGAGAGGGCCCAGGTCGCTACCCAGACCGGTGGCATGCTGGGGAGCCTGCTGGTCGGTTCGGCGTAGTTGGGTGGACGAGCGAGCGAGCAAGCGGGTCGGTAATAGGGGGCACCGAGGAATGAGCATGTCGAAGGCCGATAGGATATGGGTGATGGATGCGTTTGTAAAAAATGAAAGGACAGTAGTAGGGCTTGGTGGATGTGTATATGCTAGCTACCTGATCACATTGCATTGCGACGGCGTTTCTGGTTCGGAAAAAAGGCGGTGGGCTTCATACCCTTGTTAGCAACATAATACACTCGTTGATTTCGAGCTTTCTGAGACTTGCTTTCCTTTTGGTCCAGATAGAAAAGGAGATGATAGTCTAGGGTTGCACAACAGGGGAACATCGGTGCTTTCAGCTCTCAATACGACTAGCTGTTCACTCGTAGCCCCCTACCCTACACGATAGAGTTGCGAGCCCTCCAGTTCATCAACTTAGAGAAACCGGTTACCTCCAGCTAAAACAACGTCGTTTACATCTCCAACTGGCAGGCCTGGCTCCAATCATTGACATCCCCGTTGCGCAGGATGGTCGCCCATCAACCCCACCATCCAAGGCAAGCTCCTGCAAGCTCTCTGTCAAAGTGTGGTGGTGGCTATGCAATCGCCTGCCCACTGCATAGTTGGCTGACACTCTACCAATACCCTGTCAAGATTGACACTTGGGTAGGCAATGTACCTGCCTACAATACAACCTGTGGAAGTTCTAACGTTGAAGTAGCGACGCAAGCATCTCCGCATCTCCAACAAATTGGGGAATAGCAACTAGAACCGTGGCCCCTGAATACACGGTATCTCTCTAGGTATGTTTCCAAGTTATTGCAGTATAACAGTATGTATCGTCCATGAACGATATAAGTAGCCCCATGAACATAGCTTGTTACGTAGCAATATAGGATGGTATGCCAGTAAGCTATCAGTTCTTTAGGGTGGCGTAATTGTAGATGTGTCGCACGCTTTAACCAGTGCTTTAGCATACCTTGTACCGAGTTCTTAGGCAGCGATCCAATGGTTGTTGCCTTGTCAGGCAACGGGCAGCATGATCCAGCGACTTCTTGGTGAATGAGAGCACTACCCCGCTCATGCCGTCGCTCAAGAACTTCATATCCGATTTGATTTGCCTGAGCCCGTTCTTTTCTTGTCACCTACGAATCTGTTTACATTCTCATCTTCATCTTTCAAAAGCACCCGTTATTCAGTCTTCCCATTACATCTACTCGTAGTTCTCGAAACCTTATATTATTAGGGCGCCCCTTACAGAATCTTAATCTAATATGACACGGAAGTCGACGCCACCAAAAGGGCCGTGGCCATCTTCACGTCCACTTCGGTCAAATACACTGGTTTCTAGAGCACCCGACGGCTATATTACAACACGCCTCAGCGCATACAACTTAGATTGGAAGAAATTGCGACCTTTGCTGTTGAAAATATTCAAGGAGTCCGCATTCGATAAAATACTCGCGGAGGAGCTGGTTAGCCGATGATAGTTCCTCGATATTCTGTACACATGCACTAATCCGCGGTTGAGGGTATCATAAATGACCATTTCCACTTCAGCACCCCTCGGAAACTCACTGATGTGAGTCGTACCCATAGTTGCATAAAAGCACATTTACTAAGCATGTCTTTAGAAAGAACTCTGCGATATCGACAATTTGCGAGACATGCTTGACTACAAGACCGACCCTAAACGCCATAGTTCACCCAGTCCCGATCCAATTCCTAATAACGTCTGAATTCCACCTATTTAACCCGGTCTTTTGATATTTACAACTACCACAGCTCGAACCACCAAGAAAAGGTCAGGCGAGCAGCCATATCGACCTGGGGAACACTACTTTTGCCACAGCGTTAGTATTTTGACTGATGGAAAGAGGAGGATAGGGAGGAGATGGCCTCACGTGGAACGAATGAGGTCGTCGCTCCGCCCTATATGTTCCCTTGAATGCCTCCTTGAATGCCGGAGGAGCTTAGTCGGAGCACAGCAATCTATCTACACGGCAGGCATTCCACCAAGATGGCATTTCCCTTACTAGGATGGACTTGTTTGGTTCGATGTCAAGCTCATCATGTTGTCTAAGCACGACGGGTACATAAACGTCAATGTACAAATTAACGTATGGTCGACGATATCTACTATTGGAACATCCGCCAATGCAGTGTTAGTGTTCAGTTTCGCCGTTCTTCGGCAAGACAAATTGCAAAATTATGATTAGCCCTAGCTATTTTTATCGCCACTGCTTGTCAGGTTGAACAAGGTTTGCGTCATGTGAAGGCGAATAATCCAAGGCCAATTCAGCCTCTCAAGGCTTTTACTTGATGTGTAATATCTCATTGTGCCAGGTGGACGAGCCACGTTCTCAATCTCGGTGGGCGGCGCTTACTGCGTACCGTGTAGCCCGGCCGAGCCCAGCCTAAGCCTACTTACTTCAGGGGTAAATGCTTCCGCAGGTCGGACAGGTCCTAGATAGGCTGACAAGTCTGCCTGGCCACTCTCCTATAAATCGAGCCCCTTCAATATCACACAATGGGCTTTCCACGATTCCACTGTCAGCAACGTCTTTCTCAAAACACCCACGACGACATTCATACATAGATACAACCAGAATGGCGGCTATTTCCCTCCCAATTGCCTTTGTATCTTCATACCGGGGCTTCGAAAGTTTCCCCAGAAACTTGATCCAGGGAGATACATACGGGGCTCATCAGCTACATGACATATCCGAGCGACTGCAGGACCGAGCCAGCGAACTTCTAGTCTCCGACAATGAAACCCTCATAGCGACGAAGGATGTGTTAGCAAACGGGGATGTGATCAAGACGAATCTCCGATCGGATGAAGCTCTCAAGCAATTGTTGGGAGATAATTCTACAGCAGACACCACCGACCCAACGAAATACACCGGTCCCCTTGTAACGAAAGAGGACCCCTCATGTCGCTTTATGTCAGCATCCCAGTGTACCTTAGGATCCCGCAGACACATACTAAATGACCTCCCAGATTCCTGCTGGCGGATACAGTAGTTTCACCTCTGAGAATAAGCTTGAAGAGCCTTCAAAGACTATTAAGTTACTATCAAGTATCGCCCAACTTCTTCGATTTCCTCGATGTGTACGGTTCACCTTCTGCTGAAGATCGTGAGTTGCGGTTTAGTGGGTTTCGGTCAGAGATTCACTTGCAAAATCCGGATGAAGGAACTGTCATCGATGGTCTAAGGCGAAGCGGACGGCGTTACCAGCTATGCTACAATCTCAAAACCGTGGTGCGGAAACAGAACGGTTCATGGAAGATTCGTCAAGCCGCAGTCCACCACCAACTAGATATCGGCAGTGGCATTCAACTCTGGCTCTTCGGCGACCCCCACGCCGCGATAAAGGACAGAATCACTGAGATCATCAATGCAAACTTGAACTATAGAGAAAAGTACGAGACAGTTGCGGCGTCTTTCAAGTCTAGCCTAAATGTGCATCTAGAAATTGCACGATGGTCTACCCAAGGCTGGCGGCTATATCTCTTATCATTGGAAGAGACGGTTGAGACATTGGTAAGCATCCATATCCAAGGGGGCTGGATTCACACTAAGAGTCGCAGACTAGCAAATTCGTCTTCAGGAACAGCCCGAGATCACAGCTTGACACAGACGATCTTTTCCGAGTGCAGGAATACGAGGGTAAAGTCAACGAGACCGTGATGGTGCTCGAGTCCAACGGTGATAATCTGGAGTCTCTTCGTAACTTCTACATCATGCTTGTGGAAGAAAGTGGATTTCCAACAGCCGCTCAGATGTCCTGCCGTGGAAGCGTGAAGCAGTTCTGTTCACAGCTTCACGAGCTTATTTACGATGTCAAGATGCAAATCCGAAGGGCCAACATATTGGTTAAGACAGTGGCCGATCGGAAAGCAATTGTAAGCTCATATCCATCTATCCAAAAGTCGTGTCGGCTTACCCACACGCTTTAGTTCATCCAGTTTCTCCAAACCGAAACTGCAGTGCGTGCGGAAGGCCTCTCCGCAACGATGTGGCGCCAAACCGAGAAAGCCTCCCAGGAGGCCATCGCCATGCGGATCATCACCGTAATTACTCTGATCTACTTACCCCCTACATTTGTTTCCGTAAGCTACTTTTCCCACCGTGTGTCCCGACAATACCAAGACTGATTTTACAACAGACTCTATTCAGCACAGACATAGTGAAATACCAAGGTGATGTTGGCTCGTTGTCCGTGCCAAGCTTTTCCGTACGTGCCCTGGAAAGATGGTTACAAGTATCTTTACCTTTGATGCTTCTCACTTTATGCATAGCTTTTGCTTGGTACAAGCATGAGGGCGTGAAGATGAAGAAGAGGGCTGCGAGTATGGAGAAGGAATTCCCAGATGTCTTTAACGAGACGCCTGGGTTGACCGGGTCCTTCTCTTAGGGAGCTGGACGGCAATGATAGCATTTGCTACAGAACCATGCTAGCTCCCAAAGTTCTTTAACTAATCACATCGTAAGAGCCGAAGACGTGGGTGAATAATTCAGAGTAGTTTCTCAGAACAAGAGAAAGGAGACTGGGTCTGAGAGGGAGGAGTATAATGTGGGATGTCAAGTAGACTATATTTCAACGGCCCCATCGTGGTCTTTTTCCATTGGTGCGATTCTCATACCAAAGAACCTCTCGAATGACCCCCTTACGTAGGTCATATTATCTAGTCTAGACATTCAATGTAGTTAGAATGCATTCTTTGTTATATTTAAACACCCTGCCGTGAATAATATCTGACTAAATCTGTTAGAGTGTACATATACAACGGTGCTGGATTATCTGATGGCCCTGCAGGTCAGGGGCTCCATTCGGAGATAGGGGCTAGGGTCAACTCTATCGAGGCGGTATTACTTTCATCTGAAAACCCCTTCTGTATAATTATAACCACTACTCTGACTCTGGCTCAGTAAGCTCGTATCTTTACCGCTTTATGCTATATGTCCGTTCTCTATTCGATAAGCTCAAACGTCGTACATGGAGCTCTAGTTTCGGTGAGCGGTAGAAGAAAAGGGAAAATCCCTAATGGGAGGCCCCCAATGTAACCGCTTAGGCAACACCATAGAAAGTGTGGTTACCTGTGACAGGCTGTGCTTACATGCAGTTACCAAGGTTACATCGCCGCAGCCAGCCAGTGCTCACCGAAACCTAGACCAAGCCATCCCTTCCCCGCATATCGCTTGTTGTATACATAAGTACGATACGAAGTGTTACTGCCCGTTCAGTCTAAAATTAGAATTTATGAGCCAGCGTCTATGTGGCCTTCTTAAGGAACCTTTTGTGTCCACTAATTAAGCGGGCACTATCACATTGCAGATTTTTAGAAGCCTTTGATATCTGAAAAGAGTTCGCCAGACTATGGGCGTGGGACTGCAGCCACCAATATATTGTAGGACCGCCTTAGTAGCTACTCTGAACGATCCAATGCTTCATATTCGGATCCGAGGATGGCACTTATAATCATGGATCGGGTTTTTAGTGTTATTGGGCACTCGTAGGCCTTAGTACCATGGCGCGTATACAGGAATCCGTGCTAATGAAGCGATGATTTCTATGTAACGAGTGGCAATAAATAGATCAAGGGGGGTACGAAATGGGCCTTGCATCCAGCCTTGCGCCTGAATATGCGCTGGCGTTCTGTTCACTGCAGCTGTTTTTGCACTTCTCGAGTCAGCCTATCTCTGACGGTCTGAATTGAATACACCTTAGTTAGAAACTAAGTCCTTTGTGAACGCATGAGGGCCCATTCCCTGAAACTGTGAGGCTTGACAACAATTCGGTAATATTACCTACATGGCTATATAAATATTGCATCGGCTGACACCTTAGACTCATACGGCCCTTTTTACCTTTTCTAACCTTGATTTTAACCCAGGGCATTCCTCGTGTGACCTTATCTAATCCCTTGACGAGATAGGTCATTCGTAATACCTACACTGGAATTCATCGGAGACTATGGCGGCTTCAACATCTAATTTACCACACCGGCAATCATTCCAAGCCCAGTTTGCCGCCGAGTATGACATAGCCTTGAACAGGTTTCGGGCGCTTAGAGACGAATACCTTAGGAAGACAGCCTGCGGCAGAGAATTTGTGATTGTAAATGAGGTTACCAGTCACCTTCGGAGGATATCTGAATTATCCTCCCACAAATATCGTAATGACCTTGACGACCGCAGCGACCTTGAACGTTTATGGATCGCCGCACATCACTCACATTATGGGCATCCACCTGACCTTCCCCTCGAGAACATGGATGACTATTTGAGTGTATTCTACATCTTGATTGAGTTGAATTGTACCCGTTACATCGGCCTCTTTCGAGACAAAGGTCTAGATGACCATCACCTTCCCATCACCCTTGGCGACCTGAAAAGCAAGATCGAAATACAAACTTCAGACGGAAACGGTTTCCATGAGCGCTTCTTCAACGAACAATATCGGTGGTGTCCCATGGTTTTTGACCTCAACATGAGTAGCAACGGATCCAGGGATAATCCTGTCATTCCACTCTGTCGAAAGGAGAGGATTGAGCCAAGACGCGATGGCTATAAGGCGCTCAACCATATTTCCACCCTTTGGAAAGTTGAGGTTCCCGAGGAACTCATCACCGAACGGCTTCGGGATAAAATAGAGCATGCTAAGCTCCCACAGACCCTCGAGGGTACAGAAGACACTCAGATAGTGAATACCTCCATGAGCCAGCTGTCGGAGATATTGAGCTAAATTATATCTACTAGCATTACCAATTCGCATTGAAACAGTATCCTGCATCCAAACATGCTCATTTCGTTAAAGAAAGGGTAATGGCAGAGGCCCTGAAAGACGAGGATGGCATGGTCAGGTACTTTGGTTGGTTTCGAAGTTACGAGGTACAGGATGACCAATCAATCGAATGCTACAACCTCGTCCTCGAACTAGGAGAGATGGACCTCTCTGAAGCTTTCCAGAAATACCTGCCACCTATGTCTCCTGATGGGATTCTGGCCTTCTGGGAACGGATGGGAGGCTTGGCGCTCGCATTGAATGCGATTCACACACTCTCAAAAGCCAAGCTCAGGTATAACATGTAAGAGCTTAATGCTACATCACCTCCCGAAAGCACAGGTTGCTAATCAAGTCCAGGTGCCACGGGGATATCAAACCCGAGAACATACTGTGCGTTAATGGTCGCTTCAAGATCGCCGATCCCGCTGAAGCAGCAATAGAAATTTCTGCTTCACCAAATGTCCCCGAGACTTGTATGACGGGAGGAACAGTAACATATGGTGAGAATAAACGCTGTTGACAGGCTGGAGCCATCTTTGCGTCTAACATACATTCTTATAGGTTCGCCAGAAAAGAGCCGATATATGACTGGTGATGCGGTTCCAATTTCAAGAATACCCCTGAGCAGTGATGTATGGTCGCTCGGGTGCGTCTACTCTGTTGCCGCAACGTACATGGTCCTAGGGTCTCAGGGTGTGATCAAGTATAATCGAGTACGAATACAAGCAAACCTCAGACGCAATGGCAGGTTAGATGATAGGTTCCATGATGGATCTGAGGTGCTTCCGGAAGTCAAACTTTGGCACGACTACCTCCGCCGACTGGCCCGAAAGAGCGACAACCTCACGTATCATGTTCTAGACTTGATTGACGATAAAATGCTTGTCGGCCAAGTCGAGGACAGAGCGGAGGCGAGAGACATATGCAAGTTGATGCTGGACAAAATCAATGAGCATAATGGTGCTAACTGGAGCAATATGACATCAGAATTTCAAGATTTCCTCAATGAAGTCGAGGATCTAGGCGAGGCAGAAGGTCGTTCACAGCATACCCATTATACGCACGACTCTTTTGGAAACGAGATATCGGCTCCATCGACTATACACAGTGGCTACAAAAGTACACATGAGTTACTTTCACAGCCGGTGTTGCCCAGACTACACGTTCAACAATCCGGGGTGGGCGATCAATCATCCCGACCCCCACCAAGGACTGAAATCTCTCAAAGTCGACATAGCCGCCAAAGTCTACAATCAAACCAATTTACCAGGCGCTCAGACATGACGGTGCCCTTGAGGACTACATTGACGACGACAAGCATGAAACCAGTTACCGACATGTGGATGGTAGAAGATGATCTGAAAAGGCATAATAAGCCATCGAAGCTTAACAAACTACTCGGGCGCAATCCAAAGGCCAAGTCCATCAAGCAAGCAAAGCAACGATCAAACCAAGATGAGTTAGGAGATCACTACAACTTCAGAGATATTGTACGTTTATCCTGTGACATCAAACTATTCTTATCCTCACAAGTTTTCCAGGTATTCCTAGTCGATAATGGTTCCTCGATGGCTCACCGTTGGAACAAAGCAAGCAAACTAGTCGAGATACTAGCATGGCGAGCGTTAGGTTACGATGAAGATGGAATGGGTCAGTAATCACATGAAAACTTCATCCTCCCTTTATTGAACCAGTATTGACACAAGATATCTAGAGCTTTACTTTACCAATCCCGACACCCCAACTTCCGTACAGCAAGACCCAGAGCAAGGCGTGGAGGATTTCGTCAAGGCTATGCGTAACGGCAAACCACAAGAAGATACACCGAGACATGAGAGCGGGATCATACCGGCACTGATGCGCATTCTAACCAGCTACAGCGAGGCTATTGAGAAGAAGCCGAAGACGATCCTCATTCTGACCGACGGTATCTGGGCGGGAATCCTTGACGGCGACGTCGACACCTTCATCAAGTCACAGATCAAGGTGCTCAGGCTAGGGAGCTCCGCGCACTCGCGGCCAGTCACTTTCCAGTTCATACGCTTTGGTCACGATCCGACGGGGATGGAGAGACTTCGGCGACTCGATGACGATATGAAGGAGCGCGGTCTGCCGTCAGTTTCCCCGATACCTATCCTAGACTGCTGGCAGTGACATGTTGACCAATCTTCTTTGCTTAGTGACCTTATCGACGCCGAACCTGCCGATGGAGACGTCTACAAGATGTTCCTAGGTAGTATCGTGGCCGACATCGATGACTCTGCCAATGTCATGAACAGTGTCGGTCTATCCCCCATGTCCCCGAGCGGACGCTCCAGCCTATCATTTCCCCAATGCCCGGAAATATAAATATGGTGCCCGGAAATATAAATATGGTGTGACATCACTTGCGTCTAGAATATGGCAATCCAGATACTACTCCACCGCATTGTTCATAGAGAAACGAGTCACACCTGAGAGCAATGCGCTCCGCATGATGCGAAACATGTTTCTGCTACCATTATTATCTCGACGAGCCCCCCATTCTCTACACACCAACCAGCAGGTGGCGTGTTATACCATACAGTTCAATACTTATTAGTCTGGCCATATTCTCATATATATTGAGTGGTATGGTGGAGCCTGACGGGTTCCCCATAATTATTTACCCCTTTTCCTTCTCGCATTCGACGATGTCTTCCATCCTCCTATTGCCGCCTCTAGTTTATGCCTGGCAATGCTATGTGGGGTTCAATTTGACGTCTGATGTAAACGGACCAAGTAATTTTTTATTGCAGGTGCAAAGCAGAAAGCAGCTGCAGGAAAGAAACTGATGATGTAGATTCAAAGGAATCTAAGCAGGTGGAGTGCTAGAAGGCGGTTGCTTAGGTGTGGGTAGTGCCACTAGGAGACTAGCCACGCAACATGTTTTGATATAGAAATAGGAGTCAGAGGTTCAGGAGCACCGCAGTTCATCATGAAATGGCACATTTGGGTTATTGACAGCTAGCAGGTTGAAACACTAGCATGGATGAGCGTTGATATGGCGGTTTATATAGAAGAAAATAAAAGAACGATGCACTAGCACTAAGCAACCGATACCCGTGTAGAAACCCGCCGGTCATTGAGTCTGCTCATGTGTACGACCAACCGACCCAGTGACGATAGCCACGCTGAGAGCCCGACTAAGGAAGGATCTACCGCCGTATTAGACACGAGATTTTCACCATGTTCAAAGTATAAGGAGACGATTAGAACTGACCAAGGATAAAAAAAGGCGAGACCCTGGCACACACTCAGTTGTTCGCACGGTAAAACGAACTACTAGTAGCGGACGTTCCCCACCCTGCTGTTGGCCTTGTTGACCCTGTCCCTCTTGCCCCTGACCTTGCTGGACTTGTTGTCCCTGCTCCCCCTGCTGCCCCTGTTGGCCCTGATGCTCTGGCATGGCGGATAGAAGGAGTTATTGCTTGGTCTTGATAAGTTGGTAGTCATCGTGCCTGGAAAAGGAGGACGAATGCTAGACTGACCATCCTATCATTGACTCGAAGCAACAGGGCTCCTTCGTTTCTGTCTATTGGGTGTTCAGTCTTTGTCCGTAGCTATATGATTCCTCTACGTAGGACCAACAGGCAAACAGACTTTGCCCACAAGACTGAGAACGAGATTGTATTACATTGCATTACCTTCTGCTCGGTAGGTAGGTATGGCATGTAGGTCCGTTGTGGGAAATAAAAGGTCAAAACAATTGATTGGCTCCGTGAGCAGAGACGCCGCTTCTATACCAAGAGTCCGGGCACGGTGAACCGTTCACCGAGTTGTAGAAGCTCTTCGGAATGGAATGTTTGGCCACGATACACACACACGAGAGGTGCTGGGAATCCGATCATGCCCCATATCGCCACTCTGTCCGACCTGTTACGCTTCATCGGTTTCCATATGACGCGTAGTTACATACTTGAGACTGGCAATGAGGAACTGTTTGCATCTAATTATATAATGTAACAAAGTCAGGATAGATTCAAATGTATCAGGCATGTCAGCATATGCGAACGTGGACGGAACACCGTAGCGGACTACTCGCAACTCGTAGTATCGTATCGTCACTGCCTCGCCATTACGATCTCCTCTCATGCCTGCACTCACTCCTGACAGCCATGAAAGGTGTTCATATCGTGAACAAGGTATTTATTTAGAGATGTCGTATCGTATCGTGTCGTAACATCAACGCCCCCCAAGCAATCTATCTACCAAGGAGCTAGACTAGGTACGTTGTCGGTAGGTGACGTACGTACCAACTGACTACTTCAGCTGGACCAGCACAAAAGACACCCCCTACTCCTTATTATGACGGCCACCCTACCCAACCGACCGGCCGACCAGCCAACCAACCAGGCCTTCTACAAAATCAATCGTTCATTCATTCATCTGCCTATGTAACTAGGCGTCCCTTCCTCCCCTCCCCTTCCCGGCCCTTCCAGTATTACAAATAGGTACTTGCAGCTATGGAACATCACGAAGTGAAACAGTCAAATAGCCAACCAACGGACGATCGATCAGACCATCCATTCAGACCATTTCAGCCATCGAAAGAATCAGAATCAGGATCACCGCGCCGGGCTCTCCACGCTGCCGACGTTCCCCTGGATCAAGCTCTCCAGCTCCCAGGGGCTCAGCGTGCTGCGCCGCCTCGAGGCGCGCCGCGAGGCCGCCGCGGCCACCGCGCTGGTCTTGCGGTCGCGCTTCCGCTTCGGGATCACGATCTCGCTGGGCCCGCCGGAGGAATGCGGGCCCCCGCTGGTCGCGAGCTCGTCCGCTTCGTCGTCATCGTTATGGCGGCTTCTGCGGCGGCTGTTGCTGCTGCTGTTGCCTGGGTAACGTCGTGGCGATGGCACAGCGCCGGCACCAGTAGCAGTAACAGCAGAAGATCCCGGAGGCAGAGACTTCTTGACGGGATCGACGTCTTCCAATTGGTCATGGCGGTGATGCTGGTTGACGGCAGCGGGCTGTCTCTCTTGTCGCTTCGCGAGCTCCGCTTGTTGCTGTTGCACCTGCTCCCGTTCCTTCTGGTCCTGCCCCTGCTGCTGTGGTGGTGGTGCCTGGACAGCAGCAGCTGCAACAGTGGGCTCCGACGGACCTTTGGCCCTAACATCGCTACCGCTGGACCTCTTATCGGCGCCGCCACCACCGACCCGTCTCCCGAGCCTCGCCGCCCTGAGCTTAGCCCGCACGCGGGCGGCGTCGGCCTCGCGCTCGGCCGCGGCTAGCTTCGCGGCGATGGTCTCCATGGTGAGCGGGGACTGTTGGACGGGAGCAGGGTTGTTGCGGCGGGGTAGGCGTGAGCCCGAGGCCTGCTGCTGTTGCTGCTGTTGCGAATTGGCAGCATTGCTGGTGCTGGTGCCGTTACCGTTGCCGCTTTTACCGTTATTGTCGTTTCGCGAGGGCGAAGCGGGCGGGGGGTGCTGCGACGTCGTTGCACTATCCTCCGTGCCGCTCGTACTAGCCGTATTCGCAACAGTGGTGGTGCTCGTTGCGTTGGACTTCGTGGTACTGTCCTGGGAAGCAGTCGATCTGGAGGTCGTGCTGGTGGCTTGTACGGCGGTAGAAGGCCGACTAGGCTGCTGTTGCTGCTGCTGTTGTTGGTCGGCCGATGGTGACGGACAAGGATTGGATTTGCGCTTGGCCGACCGCGTCTGAGATCTGGTAGTGACAGCGCTCGGAGAGTCCGCTGGCGACGACTTCGGGCGCTCGCTCTGCCTTGTTCGTCGTCGTTCCGGCTGCTGCGGCTGTTCTGGTTCCTGCTGTTTTGCTGCCGGCGGCGGCTCTTTCGTGATCGACCTGGAAGAAGGCGGTTTGGAGAACAGTTTCCTCGTGGGATCCGACATGGACGGCTTCTCGCCCGACCTGCCGAATAGCGGGCTATCGTACATGGTGGACTCTTCCGAGAACAGGAGCTCGGACGCCTTAGGCCGGTTCTCCTTGGTGTTCGGCGTGCCCTGGTGCTGCCGCTGTTTATAATCCACCGTGTGGGGAGGCGGCACGGGAGGCTCCTCTTCATTTGGGTCTTCCGCGGCAGCCGTGTCTGCAACTCCACCAACGGCTGCGTCGGCAGCCAGATCCCAGGTGTTCTCTTCGACGATGGTCGTGAAATCCCCAGGACCCAGCCGATGCAGCGTGGTATGGCTCGACAGCCCCTTATTGCCCGACGCGTACGAGTCTTTGAGAGGGCTGAGCTGGGGCGGCTCGGGCAGCGGGGATGAGTCCGCGGACCTCTGCTGCCACGTGGATTCATGGAGTACTTGCACATTGGGCTCCTCAGCCTCGAGCGCCTCCATGTCAATGTCGTCCTCGAAGATACTGGAGTCGGAGCCCTCGACCTCGACCTCGTCATCTTCTCCTTCTCCCTCCTCTTCGACCGGCGCGTAACCGGGAGCAGGAACGAGATGTAGTGACTCTGCCGGGCTGGGGGATCGACACTTCTGTATCTCCTCTTCTTGAATCGGCTTCTGTTCCTGACGTCCCTGGCGTTGCTGTTGCTGCTGCTGCGCCCGTTGCTCTCGAATTCGACTCCGGCTCATGCTGACGAAATTTCGCTCCTGAACATGGGCGTACTCCTCTTGCCTTTCCTCCTCCTCTTCTTCCTCCTCGTCCTCTTCACGAACACAAGAGAGCCTCGAGCGAACGGCAACACCACCTATCGCTTCTTCCCCTCCCTCCCCTTCCCTCTCTACGTCCATTTCTGAGTCCACCTGCCGCACTTCGTCGCGGATGCGGACGGGGCTGAGCATCAGAGCGGCGTTACTAAGCTCGTCACCGAAACCGCCCCCTCCGCCGCCTTTTTGGCCGCCCCCCATGCGACGGCGCCAGCCATCAATGAGGACAACGGCATCACGCCAGCGGGCCTCGAGGCGGCCGAAGCCGGCACGCAGGCGACGAATCTCCTCGTCGCGAACCTCGACCTCCTCGATGGGCACGAAGGACGGGTTCGTCAGGATCGTGCGTAGGTGGTCGAGCACGGCGTCCAGGTCTGCAGACAGCTCCTCGGCCGTCTTCATCGTCGTTGCGGTTCCGACCGCTATCACCGCATTCGGATCCTCGTCGGGCCCAGCGGCGTCCGTGGTGTTTGTAGCAGCAATGTCGGGGTTGTTATTGCTACTACTGCCATTCAAAGCACCAGCAGCAGCAACAGACGAAACCGCGCCGCTCTCAAGCCCACTCATCTCCCTCAGCCCCTCCACCGTGCGCCTCACCAGCGCCCTCAGGCCCTCATTCTCCTCGCTCAGCCCGCTCGCCAACCGCGTCAGGAACTCGTTCGTCTCCAAGCTCAGGTCGTAGCCCTCGTCCTCCGTCGCGCCCAGCGGCAGCCCTCCGCCAACCCCTACGCTACTGCTACTGCTCCCGACGCCGTTCCGCCCGGCCACCTCGCCGACGACGCTGATGCTCGTGACGCAGCTCATGGTGCCCCGGGCCTGGCCGCGCACGCGCCCGGCGTCGACGACGGCCTTCTTCAGGTCCTCGATGGTCTTGTCGCGGCGCCGCAGGTCGCGCGCGCACGCCGCGCGCGCCTGGGCCGCCAGCGCCCGCGCCCGCTGCTCCTCCTCGCGCAGCCGCGCCGCCGACCGCTCCGCCGCCGCCAGGCGCTCCCGCAGCGAGCGCGAGCTCGCCTCCGCCGCGTCCAGCTGCTGCCGCGCCCGGGACAGGGACTCGGCCTGGCGCGCCGTCTCGGCCGCTTGGCGCTGCTCTGAGGCCCGCAGGGTGCGGAGGGTGGCCGCGAGCGATTCGCGGGCTTCGGCGTCGCGCTGTATACATTGCCGCCTGTCAGCTAGTCTTCTTTTCCTTTGCTCTTATTCTTCCGGATGCTTATATGGGGGTTTTGGTTTGCATTGCAGCGCATGCAATGGCCTCGGTCGTGGTGGTGAGAACAGCGGGTGCGTCTGGGATGAGTAGGCACGGGAAGAGGAGGGGACGGAAGTATACGATGGTGTGTGTGTGTATGTGCGTGTGAAGAAAAGGGGGAGAAGAGATAGATAGACGTACGTCTCGGCGCAGGATCAGGTCGTTGACGACGCTCATGACCTTGCCCATGGTGGCATCGAGGCCGGCGCGCCCCGGGTCCGCGAAGTCGATGTTCTGGCCATCGCGCAGCAGACCGCGGGACAGCAGCTGGTTGTTGATGTAGAGCGACGCCGTGCGCAGGTTTTCCGAGTCGATCATCTTGAAACTCCGATTGAGCCCCTATTTTTATTCACCCGCTCTGTTCTTTCCGCCAAGCAAAGCAAAGCAAGCGTCTCTGTCTCTTGTCTAGGCTCTTGCTCGCTGCTTGCTACCTAGCCCCGACAGCGACGGTGTTCTTGTCCCGTTACACCCGTCCCTCTTTTATACACTGCCGTAGCCCGGGTATATAGTATTGTGTGTTCTAGTTTGTGCTCCGTTCGACCGCTGCTACTACTGCTGCTGCTGCTGTTGTTACCGCTGCTACGCCCTCGCATTGGATGGATGGTATGTGTGACGATGACGATGATGACGATGATGGTTCTTCGTCTCTGTGAGGCAATGTCGTGAGTGCTTGCATGTATAGCTGTCGTCGATTCGATGGACGAGGATTAAATTGTATGTATGTAGGTATGCAGGCTTGTAGGTATGTAGATACAATTAACTGAAGAGGTAGGTGAACCGTCGCGTGTTAGAACAGGGAGTAGCCTGCTTTTGAAAAATGCCACTTCCAAGTTCCTGACGGATACATGCATGCAAGCATGCAGGCAATGATTATTATTATGATTATGTCAACTGGTTCCTTTCCACAATAGGCAACATGTATGGATGCATGGGCAGGTAGGTATGGCAGGTATAGGTATAGTCTATACTATGACGGTATGACGGTGTGGTCACTGGTGGTGCTCTGCGGTGCTCTGCGGTGCGGTGATGTGCTGTGATGCAGGTATGCAGGTGGTGGTGATGGTGATGGCAGAACCTGGAAGCGTGTAAATTGCTGTAAATTGGCTGATTGGACAGCTAATGATAATGTTTTCTGCCGTTGCTAGGGGGTCGGGAGTAAACAAAAAGAAAGAAAAACGTTGCAACAGGGCGGAAACCGGGGTCCGCGCGAGGGGCCCGTGTATGTACTGTATGTACTGTATGTACGTACACAGCTAAAAGTCGCGGTAAGTGCAGCGTGCAGGTGGCTACCCAGGTGGCCACCCAGTGGCAGGCTGGCAGCCCACATGGGATCCCACAGATCAGCGCCTGTCCCCTGCTCCCCTGCTCCCCTGCCCCCTGCCCCCTGCCTTGCCTGCCTCCTGCTCCCTGTTCCCCCGTACGGCGGCTGCGCTAAGCACCAATACCCCTCAACTTCACGTGTAAGGCTACGGTGATGCCACGACATGACATGTTTTGACATGTTTCTGGCTTAGCTCTGCGTACATAAGTATGTAGTTTGGTCTATCCGGTCTGGTCTGTCCATATACCGACCCAAAAGCATGGGACTAGATCATGGGACTATGCGGCTATATGGGGTCAGTTGCGCATATCGATGCCTCATATATGTTTATAGCTCTGTTTACTCTCTGCGAATTGTCCTATCAAGTACGGCGAATATCCTCTAAACCACACGATCGATAAAAACCTAGGTAACGGATGGGTTCCTATGTGTCCATGTGCATTCTACTGTAGCTAGCTCCATGATGCAACTTTCAACTATCGTCACTTACCCGCATGCATGTGATATTGAATCAATTGTGTGCATGCCGTCTTCGCCTCATCCTCCGCTCTCTGGAGCTATATGAGCGTAGACCAGGTGGTTGTGCGGAACTATTAACGCCGTATGTATATCGTGATAATCTGTACAGCAACGAATGGATCTTATCAACTCTCAATGGACAAGTGCTTGAGTGCTTGTATGTTCACGTGTGGTCCCTATCTGGGTCGCCAGAGTAAAATATGTACCCATCGTAACATCCCGTCTATGAGTTTGGGTCCTATTCAGCCCGGGGCGTGCTTTCGAACGACATGCCAAACCACCATATATCCGGCGACATATGCCTTGCTTTCCAAGATTATCTATCTTGTTCTCGAAATGCTGTCGCTACATAACATAAAAGCACCCATGCTGAGGTCTCTTCCATCTATATTCTTTTACGATATGTTGGCTTCATCAGCAGCGTCACCCCCGCCAACGATCCGTCTATGTGCGTCTTTCTTCTCCTCCTCAGTGACCTCGCTAGCGTCCTTGCGCATGTCTGGAGCGAATTGTGCCACTTGGGGTGAATGGCCGATGGACATACCTGCTCGGACCTGGAAAATCAGTTAGCGACTGTGTTATATAATCTCCGATAGTATATGGAATCAAACATACCAAGGTCTCAAGGGCAGTGTTCGAGTTGTCCACCAGGTCGGCATCATATGCCACCCTGCCGTCCTCGAACAGGAGCACAATTGTACTACCACCAAACTTGAAATATCCGAGCTCTTCGGCGCGCTTGACATATTCCCCTTCCTTCCGAGTGATCACGGTGCTACCGACCATCATAGCTCCTACGCAGATAACCATGACACGACCGAAAAGCTCCGTGTCGATGGGGCAGATCACGCGAACGTTTTCACCATACACATCAAGTGCCGAGCGGATGGCCATCGGGTTAACCGTATAGTACTCGCCAGCAATCAGTTTGGGCTCGCGTAGGGTTCCATCAACCGGAATGTGGAAGCGATGGTAATCCTGAGGTGCCAACCGGAAGATGCCCAGAGCCCCGTTCTCGTAGCGCTTGGCATCCTCGGGATAAGCATCGCCAAGTAAACGCTGAATTGAGAATTCTCGACCCTTGATCCAGATGCCGGTCGCATCTTTAAGGTTATTAAAAACAACAGAACGACAGTCGGCGGGTGATACTACGATACGCGGATCGTCTGGGGCCGAACATGGCCGGGCACCTGGCTTCAATGCACGGTAGAAGAACTCGTTGAAGTTCTTGAACTCCTCCACGGGCTGCAAGACCTCCGACATATCGAGACCATGGAAGTCGATAAACGGTTGAATCTGGGATTTAGAAGCAGGATCATCGTACTTCTTGCCCTGCTTGATACTCAAGCTCTTGAGCATTTTACGGACTGCGTTGATGTTAGTCAGCGAGGTAATTGCCACGGACTGGAATACACTTACTTCTCTTGTTCTCCATGTTGTTCGACTTGAGACCCTTGTATAGAAGTCGAATACCCAAACGCACATACACACTCATTTTCTCTTCGTTGATCTGACCAGTAAGGCGATCCTGGACAAGGATATTGGCAGAATTAGCGCCAAGCTTGTAGCCGCCGTAGGAGATCTTCGTGATGACCTTCGAGTACCATTTCCGCTGTGCTTGACTAGCAGTCACAAACCCACCCATCATAAGGCTGTTGACCTGACGCCAGTCCTGGCTAGCACATGTGGCGATATGAGTAATGATGTCGCTATCTTTTCGTTTGTTGAGGCGCGGCTGATGGCAGATAGGGCACTCCCGAATCTCAACCACGTGTTCCTCTCCTCTGTCGAGGTTCAGGTCGTCCTTGCCCAGGTAGTCGCCTTCCTCGCCTGGGGTGCTAAGATCGGGCACGACGATCGTCGACGTTCCAGATTCTTGGCCTTGAACATTGGAATCTTCAGCATCCAGGGTAAACGTCCCTTCCTCCGAGGGTGTTGATACGTTGCTGTGGTGGCCTGGAACCGTGAGAAGGTTCTTCACTTTGTCTGCATCTGGCATCATGCTTCTCATTTTGTCCCCTACAGACGCTTGACTCTTTGCCTTCAGTTGATCCTCGAGACAAATGACTGCCTGGTCCATAGTAAGGCTGCTTTCGCCTGTGACGTTTTCGTGCTGGAAACGCGTGAAAAAGCTATCTATAGTAGACTCACGCAACGTCGATCCCAGCGTGTCAAGCATCGTGGTTAATTCGACCTTGCTGATTTCACCACTCTCGTCACTGTCGTACTGCTTCAACAATGCACGCCAGAACTGCTGTCTCAATGCGGGATACGGCATGTATCTGGCCCGAATAGTCAAGACAGGATTATGTTTGGCCTCCCATTTCTCCCAGTCCTTCATCTTCAATGGGATCGTGAAGGTGTTGAAATCTGAATCTTCCGGGTCATCGAACTCGCTATTTCCGCCGTTACCACCGTTGAGGTTAGGGACCTGTTCTGCATTCAATAGTCCGGGATTTGGTATCGACGTAGGGGCAGGTTTTGCTTCAGTCACACTGCCCGCTTGTGATGTTGTAGATACTACACTGGGAGTCTTCGAGAGCGCAGGCTTTCCTTTTGACATGCTTGCAGCCGAAGACGATCTTGACATGCCCAGCTTCGCGAGTCTTGACTTCTTCGTCTGGCCCGGCACATACTCTGCAGGTTCCTTGAGCTCATAGAGGCCAGTCTCTGGGTCAGGCTGGGGGCTCTTCTCGATCATTTCCTGTAGGGGAAATGATGTCGAGGCAATGAAATCATTGCCGGAATATTTATCCCGGTCGATGACGGTGAAGGAAAATGAGTACGATTTCTCATGATTCAAAACATGAAAGAGCATTTTCTCATTGAAAACGGGGTTCAAATTGTGGCGTACCACTCTGGTACGGTATGTCTTCTTGCCGAGAGACGCCACAACGAAGGGGTCCATGTCAAAAGTGGTTCTCGTGAAGTTAGATTCGGGTGGTAGGTCGGTAATACTGCAGATTTCGAGGAAGATAAGGCCGACCACATCGCTACCGCCGTTGACGAATTCGTACGGGTTTCGCCTCTTTTTGCGCTTCAACCCCTTGATCCGGAGCCTTTTCTTTCTTTTCTCGGCGGTTTCTGGCTTGCTAGGGTCCTCGTCCTCGGCGGGCTCTTCGTCATCGAGTATCTCGTCGTCTTCCTCGTCTTCCTGGGACCCTTCCACGGGGCTTCGGATCAAAGGCGGGGATGGTGATGATCCCACGCTCGACGCCCCGAAAGTAGGGGTTAGGTTGGGAGTCACACTGCGAGAACCAGCCTCTGGCAACGAGGCAGCCAGCGAGTGTAGCTTCTCCATGACCTGTGCGTCCGTGGCATCCTTGGCTGTGGTATCGAACAAGGTGCACTGCAGCATGACCTCTCCAGAGACGATACTGGTTTTCTTGCCCGGCTTCTTGCTCTTGAGTCCGTACCATTTTGGCAGTTGCTCTGTTTTCTCATCCGCAAAGATCTCCTCGAGAGCGAGGTCGAATTCGCCCATATAGTCCTTCCCAAACCTATCCTTATCCCAGCAGATACCTTCAAGGAGTAGGCAATCGACGCCCGTGATGGGTATAGTGCAGACGACGTTCCATTCTGGGTTCAGGGTCTTCGGTACGCAGTGGGTTACGAATTTGGTCTCGCCGCAAGTCAATTGAAGGTACTGTTGAAATAGAAAACAGTCAGCAGCATTTCCTTCACACCAACCAGGTTACATCTTGAGATAAACATAGGGGGTTACGCCTTACAGGATCCGATGTCCCACTGCGATCTTTTGCTGCCAAATCTCGGGCCTAGATGGCTCCACGTCAGCATAATCCACGCGATGCCGTCTGGCGAACATGTTTGCAATTCTTACACGAAGCACAACGATCTTCAAGACTAGCCCCGTGTCCTTCCGAGGTTCTGAGGTTGCCATGTCTGGTTTGGACCTCAAGGGACTCGTACTGCGGCTGTTGGTGGCAGAATTCATGGTGGAAGTCGAGGAACGAGGTTTTAATCTCGAGGGGATTATGCGGACCATGATGAAAAGGAGGGGGTATCAAAACAGGGCGGGAAGTGGCTGATCGATTTAGTCCAGCTAGAATGGCTGGAATGCAAGTCGGATCCCTGGCAGCCCCTGGGACAGGAAGGAGACGGAAGAGGAGATGACGTCGTAAAACAGATTCTATTGGCCGGCAACCAGGTTTCAGAGGGGGGCTGAGCGCTTTAGGTGCGTAGTAGCAGGTTGTCTGGGCAGTAGGTAGCAGTGGCTGTCCAGCAGCTCTCGAGGGGATTCTAGAGTTGCAACTTAGGGTCGACGATCACTGGGATGCTAGCTTGGACTCTTGGAGAACTTGTAGTTGGGCTGCCCAGACTGTAGCTCCAGGTAGATATGCAAACACGTAGAGATGTAGAGATGTAGAGATGTAGGCGGGCCTGAATCGTTCTGTGAGGGGTTCGACCAAAATCTATTTGCTATCGACTTTCTAAGTGTATTTTGTCTCGAGCCGGGCCGGGTTTGATCGAGAAACAATAATGCAATGCGGAAGCAAAACTAAGGGGAAGCGAACAATAAGCAGAGCAGAGCAGAGCAGAGCAGCGCAGCGCGAGACAGAGAAACAATATGTATTTAATTCGATGCCAAAAACATACGTGTTGCTGTGTATGGAGATGTATGTACGAAGTACCTCGCATTAAGTACTGTACAAGGCAAACATCCTGTGTACTTGGGTGATCAGTGCCCTTATGCACGCGGGGCGATGGGCTGTGCACTGGTGCCGGGCCTGTTCTGGGCCTGTGCTGACCTTGTGTTGTATGTACAATACCCCTATGCTCACCCCTATGCTCACCCCTATGCCCCTGTGCCGAGGTGTTCTGGGTGTGCAATGCCGGTGGAGTTACGTTGCGCTAGGTAGGTAGGTAGGTACATACATACATATACCTACATACATCCATACATACATGCAGGTAGCTTCGATGCTGCGGGCGGCGGCAGCGGCAGCGACAAGGCGCGACAAGACTGTGCAATGCCCAATGCCCAGACTGCTAGAATGTTTCCAAGAGCTGCCAGATCTGGCGCGCGGGCTAGGTATGAGCTGACGGGATTCATTGCCAAGAGATGCTGGCTGCTCTCTTTTGGTGGGGTAGCACCTCCGTCATCGACCGACACCCGGTCATGAAGATATGTGGACTGTCCTCAATGATCTGTTGGTGATCAACATAGGAGACTGGTCAAAGATCAGACTTTGCAAGTTGCGGCTTAGTTTCCGGTTACGTGGGCCGATAGTTACTCGGTATTAAGAGTGTGTAGCTCAATACTGTACATAGTAAAGTCTAGGGTCAATCAGGTGATTTATCGATCTCTAGACGGATAAGCTTGCCGCGAGATGTTCAGGGGAGGAGGGGTAGAGTCGACGGGCTGCTCAACACAAGCCTCTTTTGCTATAAGCTACGCATGTATTTTCAGTAGAGACAAATACCTAACTGAATTATATAGAAGTGGAACTACAAAAACTCCTCGAATCTGAAAAGACGGGGTTCGGATTTAACTCCTGGTATGCATCCAGGGCAATGGACACGAGTCGGAGTGGCAGAAGGGGTCAACGATACACAACGAGCAAGTTAGTCAAGCTCATATGCGCATAGTGTGCACCAGTTAGGCAGAACGATGTGAAACGACGAAGGATATCTCCCGACATACTTATATACTTACGCACTATAACAAGGTATAGATACCAACTAGTAACTATCAATCACTGGTTATCACTTACAACCTAATGTGGGCACTTCGAAGTTCGGGCCGTTCTCCTCTCGACCTCATCGACAGAATAGAATTACTTGGAAGATACCGTACAACAGGGGCTGCCTTGCATACCGTCGTAGGCGCCGATGAAAACACATGTGCAATGCAGGCCAGGCTTACTGTATCACATTTACCTACTTCTACATCATACGGCCGGATTATCAGATCCTTCTGAGAAATCAAAGAAAAGTGAGCACTGGAGATGGCGTCTCGATAGGGGATTATGTCCGTCTATCTATCGGGTCTTGGTCATCTCTTTTGCTACACGACACATGAGCCGTCATTGACTGCCTTTAACTGGAAGTATACTACTTAGTTTAGATCGGGAGGTCGGCACAAACTAATGCTCCGTTCAAGCCGCATGGTGTGCGTCAACACCTGCGTACGCATACCGAATCCCCAAATGGATGCAGTAGGTAGGTAGAAAGATGCAGAATCGACCGAGCGAGGATTTGCGACCATTGGTAGGAACTGCAACCACTACCGGGATGATATGTCGACGATGGATGTTGCGCGAGACTGATGAGCCAGTACTTCGTAGCACACTCCCAGATCCAGACTTGGGCAAAATCTGCCAATGTGCCATCATGTTTATGCCCAGGCTGATCCCGAAGCATCCAATTGGCCAGACTTCAGCTGCATAGAAAACTGTAGTGCCATGCAGCTCTGGGCTGGGCCGCCTGAACTTAGGTTTCATGGCGAAACCCGCATTCCGTATGATTCGCAGTGAGAGCTGACCAGGCAGTGCAAAAGGAAAAGCCACGCTCATGGTCCTTCCATGGCAAGAAAGGGTGCCAGAATTCGGATCTCGGAACGTGTCTATTGTAGTGAAAATATAACTCAAGGTGTTGAGGTATCACTCAGGATCATACAGAGTACACACACAACCTCAATCCAGAAGGATCGCTTCCACTTCATGCACCCGTTCAGCCGCTCTATCCGTCAAGACATAACTGCCTACATAGTAGCCAGAGACCTCGAAGCTGTCACCGAACGTATACTACCTAGGTATGTAGCTGGCGGCGTATAACTTACCTAGTTGGACCTTCAAGATCTCGATGATATTACGGAGTACATATGTCACTTCCAATCTCGTTTTCACGTCTAGTTGTAGAAGCTGAATGGTTATTGCTTGAAATGGCAATCATCTTAAGTAGAGCTAGACTAGTGGACCACCATAGCTGAAACCCCCTTTTCAAGAGGGCGCAACATCAGATGTTGGTTGGCTACAAGACTGACGGACCAATTTCGTAAGCCACAGTTGACGAGATATGTTCTCGATAATCCAAATGAATACGTGCTGTCCGAACTATCCGCCTTTGGCTAGGTACCAGACAGCCCCAGGTCTAGGAGTGAGCTCCCATTCCGATTCATATACCTTGATAGTCTGCAAGCTGGTTAACTTATAGTTGCTGGTTTTTGCCCATCCAGGGGCAGGAGTATCGATTAGCTTAGTGGATAGGTGGCTGGTAAGCAATTGCCGTAAAAGCCTCCTGTCTCACCAGGTTCCTGCTGCGACATAGTCCATAGATCCCCCAAGTTCCCTTCGAGAAGCAGTCAAGCAGGCCCGTCTCGTCGGGGCAAGTTGGCCTGTCCAGCGACGGCCATTAACCTTCGGAGACATCGTGGGCACAACTCACCTCACACTTTGGGCTTCAAGTGGAGCAGATGGCTCATGTAACCGCATGCCTCAGAGTCACTCGAAAAAATACCTTCAGGCATTTCCTGAGCCATGTGAATCGTGAATCGTAAATCGTAAATCCTTAATTATACCCATACAACGAGTTTATGTTTCCTCCCTTGTCACGCACTTTTTCGTCAGGAGCTGACTGGGGGCTCAAGAACGGGACCTCGGGACAAAGGCGAAGCGTTGACTGAGCCGCCCGCAACTGCTGGCAGCTGGGTCTCTTATCTTATCTTAGGTGGGTACTATGGCCAGGTACCCGGGAGCTAGTCTGGTTCATGGGCGAGGGTCCTAAGAAAAAAAAAATCGAGAAATTCTCGAGCTCGTCCTCAATTGACCTGATAAGGAAACATCGATCGATAGCAACCAATTCGCAAAATTTCGAACCACGGGGACCTTACCGCCTCTGAAGCCTCAATTCCCTCCCAATCGAATATTACAACGTGTCTACGAACCGCACAAACAGCGTCACCAGGGAAAGCATAATAAAACGACATACACATCACCGACATAATGGGGGCGACCAAGCCAGAGAAGGCCGAGAAGAAGGACAAGAAGGACAAGAAGCGTAGCGAGGCCGACGGCGTGGGCAAGTCCTCGTCCAAGAAAGATAAGAAAGAGAAGAAGGAGAAGAAAGAGAAGCTTAAGACCGCCGTCAGCACCGCGCTTGACGCCCCATCAGAGACCAATGGCGGCGATGTGGATGTTGCGGTAGCAGTCGTGAAGAAGGCCGACTCCAGCGATGATGAGAAGCCCAAGAAAACCACCGTGCTGCAGCCCGTTGTTGGCGCGCTTGTGCCGTTTGCGAGACCGCTCGCCGACGAGAAGGGCACCAAGAAGATCATGAAGTCCATCAGAAAAGGTGTGTGCCTGTCCTTTCTCTTCCTCCATCATAATTACCTATGCAGCTTCTAGCTATACACCCGCATACACACCCAACCATCCCCCCCTCCTTCCACACACACACACACACATCTTTCTTTTTCCTCCCCCGTTCTCCCTCTCGCCCTCCCAACCTCACCAGCGTAAAAACACTCCACACAGCCCGCGAAAGCGAGATGGGAAATCAAATTTAAACCCCCCAGCTAACCCTACCCCCCCTCCCAACAGCGGCCAAGCACAAGACGCTCAAGCGCGGCGTGAAGGAGGTCGTCAAGTCGCTGCGCAAGTCGCCGGCCTCGGGGCCGGGCAACCAGGCCTTCCCCGGGGTGGTGGTGCTGGCGGGCGACATCAGCCCGGCCGACGTCATCAGCCACATCCCGGTGCTGTGCGAGGACGTCAACGTGCCCTACATCTTCGTGTCGTCGCGCGCCGAGCTCGGCGCCGCCGGCTCCACCAAGCGGCCCACGAGCGTCGTCATGGTCACCGAGAAGCCCGGCCGCGTCGGGGCCGGCGCCGCCAAGAAGGGAAAGAGCGAGAAGATCGAGGAGGAAGGAGAGGGAGAGGGAGAGGGTGCCGAGGACTTCGCCGAGGTCTACAAGGATCTCGTCAAGCTCGTCCAGAAGGAGAGCCGGAATCAGCTCAAGTTCACGTGAGGGGTTGTGTGTGTGTCTGTGCGTGCGTGTGGGCGGGCGGAGGGTAGGTGGGTGTTTGATGTTGGTATGAAGAGGCGAGGCGAGGAGGAACGCCTCGTAATTCTCGACTACCTGCCTGCCTGCCCTGCCCGATTACCAGCCTACCTCGCCACCTGCTCATATATACCTGCCTACTACTATTCCACACGGAGGGCGTGGGCCGAACTATGCAAACCAAAACCACGAGATATCGCTCGAAACATCTCTGGCGGTCAAGCCGGCCACCCACCAACACACAGATATCGCGAACACGTCGATGGTGCTGGCGGTAGTGGTGGTGATGTATCATACAGCATACAAAACATTGATTAGTGACTTCGGTTTGGTCTGGTCGTCTTGTCAGGCTAACCCACAATCGGGCGTCTTCGTTGGCCTCTGGCGTTTGGGAGAGGGTTTATTATTTCTGTCGGCTTTTATTTCTTCAGGGGTACCGAAAAGTCCGAAATATATATTGTTCATTACCACGCAACTAATCTCTCTTATGTGACGCAGGTGATTGTTCGAGTCTTAAGATGAGATGTTCGGGATTATAGATGCACGTTTGGGACTGAAAAGACATGCTGCCACAGTCTCGTACATATCGAACAGCAACAAATTATACGCGAACTATTACGGCTCTAGGCCGCTGTACAACGAGTGGGATTCGGGGCTTCGTTGCAATTGTAGGTTGATGGGACCAGTACGTTGCAAAAGCCAATCAGTGAATCTTCGTTGTTGTTGTTGTTTTTAGGAAAGCTAGAGCTAAGTGGGTGGTGGTTAGGGATATAAGTAGGTATGTAGTAGGTAAGTGGCACCTGCCTCTGGCATTACACGAACATGACTGACGATCACGCAATTAGGTATGAATAGGACCACAGACAATATACATTAGCTGATGATGCTTTATTAGCTATAAAATACAAGTCATTCATTTCCCTTTCCCGTCCATTCCCTTTTCCCTGCCGTTATCCGTCCCGTTCCGAGTAGCAACAGCCACAGCTGTCACCCTCATATCCGCCAGGGTGATTCCTAGGAATAGTGGTAATTTACAAGATGGGGCTCGATCCATCAATCAAAGTCGAGCTCATCATTCGTTCGTCTCCATTATATGGGACATGTCATCTCATCGTGCCATCCACGGTCATCGTCTCTCTCCTCAGTTCATGATCTAAGAGAAAGGGTTGGTCCGGGTGCCCCACCAGGTCAGGAACAGCGAGAGGCCGACCGTCTCGAAGACCTTGGCGGTAGCGCCGACAGCAATAGTGTCGAGGGTACGCTTCTCGGTGAAGAGCTGGTTGAGGTACTAAATATTGTCCAGCATTTTTAGTAACGGTCTCTGGAGGAGGAAATCTGGGGGAGGGGGGACAAGAACTTACGGTAGGAGCGGACGTGGCCAGGAAGATCAAGCTGCCGAGATAGGCGGCGCCCTTGTAGCTCAGGGTGCCAGTGGCGTTGATGAGGGCGCCGACGCCGTACGACTGCAAGGCCGAGCCGACCAGGGACGTGCCCCAGGCGACGGCCGCGCCTGACGCCTCCTTGGAGCGCAGGAACTCTTCCTTGGTGTCGGCGGCCTTAGCGCGCTGATAGGTCTGGCCGAGGAGAGGACCTAGGACTGTGGTGAGAGGGAAAAAACAGTGTTAACAGATCAGATCAGATCATATCATATCATATCATCAAATCAAAGATGATAATTGGATAGGATAGGAAGTGTTGGTGGGAAGAATATGGTGAGTATACATACCTGCTGTCTCAATTGACTGGTTGAAGACGACGCCGAGGGCGATGGCCGAGGGCTTAACGGGAGGAAGGTCTGGAGAAAGGCGGGTTGGGTTAGCTCGTTGCTCTTTGCTCGTGTCATGCATGTAGATCCGGGCTTCAAAGGGACTCCCGAATCGCGGAGAACTTGGCCAGGTAGTAGTAGAAAGAGGGGAGATTCTTACAGTGAAGAGTAGCCATTGTGAATGATTGGCGGGTTGGTCTGGTTTAGGTAGATCGAGTTCAGGTGTTGATGGATTGTGTGTGTATGAGGGTCGAGGTTGAATTATCTCTACCAAGGTTGTTTGTTTGTTTGTATGGTGTTCTTGTAGATGGGAAGAAGAAGCAGCACTGGGGAGGAGGAACGTTTATATTGTAGTCCAGCTGGCTACCCTACCTAGATATGTATGTATGTAACTACCTCAGTACTACATGCAAAGGAGAAAAAAAGCTTAACGATGACGAAATACCTGATGGCTATGAACAATGAGCCGGGCCAGTCCGTGCTATTTCTCACCTATGACAACAGGGACCCGGCCTAGGAAACACAAGGAACCCGCCTCGCACACTACCAGGCATATGAAATGGTGATGCGAATGCTCTTCGGTTCCCAAGTTTGTCGTGGGAGTGACGTAATAGACTTTGCGACATCATTGGACGAAGCTGCAGCTTTGGGAGCTGCCGCGGGGCAGCGGGCAGATGGACAGATCCACCCAGCTGGTGTCGGGTCTGGCCATGCTGAGTAGGTACCTAGGTACAACCAAGTTGGAATGTTCAGCTTCACCAAATGGACCAAGCAGCAACATTAACCCGTGAACACTGACACATATACGAGTTGCATCACTTTATGAAGGCCCGGCACTTAAAATAGGATAGTACATACATGCCTAGGTATCGAAATCACGGCAGACACGGGCAGCTTCTTGAGGTTTGGATGTGCATGTGGCTGAGGAACTACATACATGGGTACTTAACCACCTGCACGCGCCCTTCATGGAAGCATCGCGGCTAGGACCGGCGGATCAGTGGGGATCAAGATCGTATATCGTATCTAGAACACCCAATACTACATAGGTAACGAGTATATAGGTAGTTACTTGAGGATATAGTAACGCCATCTTTCGAAGTTTTCCATATATATACCGTGTTACTGTATCAAGCCAGTGAAGAACTATTGACTTGACCAGGTACGTAAGCTAGATGAATGGTCAACAGAAGCAATATTCTGCCATATGGGCTCAATACGCATACGAACACGTCGACTGTATAAGTACCTAGTATTTTTCTGACGCCATAGCAGACCGCAGGGAGAAAAAGCTGCTCATTTGTTGAGACGATGTTTCCGCGTTATATAATATATAGTAACAGAGCTTCTTATTAGTAACTAGTGCAGCTAGTTCGCTCCCCAAGGCATAACTAGAACATCTGGGTCGGCTCTGCTGGTGGGGACAAGATCGATCTACTAGAAAGTTCAGAGAACTCGGGGGGTTACGGGGGATTTGAGATCATCCACCGTCCTCGCTTTTGGCACTATGACGACGGGGTCGAAAGGACGAGAGGGGAAAACAGGGCACGGAATAGGCAGGCAATTGGAAGAAGTGCGTACGTTTGCTTTCAATGTGATCTACTCAATCAACTATGTATACACTCGCTTAGGAAGCTTCCGACGAGATTCTCGAATATACTCTCAATATAGGTCATACTCATACTATAACAGCTGATGTCACTGAAACTGGACGATGGACGAAAAGGACGGGCATAAGCTGCATGCACACGTGAAATATGTAAAAATGTTATGGCTTTCGAACAGCTTTCTCTTCCCCTAACCAGATGGAAAAGCAAAACAAAAAAATTAAAACATCATATTCTATCCCTGCCTGCCTGCCTCCCGTATGTCATATGCTGTGTTGCCCGTCCTCCCCACCCCGTAGAGCGAGTAGCGCTCTAACATCTGTAACGTACTGCAGCCCTTCTAAGAATGGCACCAGGTTAAGTAGGTCATTATCGGTAGGATCACTGATCCAACCTTGTATTGGAATGGCATTGTCTGCATGAGTTTGCCGGTTAGCGTTGCTTGCTCGTAACTTGAGGAAAGTAAACGACGGGAAATTCAGGAGTGGAGAAATCCGATCTTTTGTATATGCGTGCGCCCTACCTTGATGAAACATGTAGCTCAGCGGACTGTTGTCCAGAATCAGGACCTTGCTGAGATCTGGTTCTACCGAGCTGAGGTCTTTTATGAATGCTCCGTGCCTGAACGTGCAGTGTTGCCGGTAGTATCTCGCCGTGAAGTATTTCCTTTCCGATTCTAACCAGTCAATAACGGGGTCGGCGTACTCCTGGACGGACGCCGTAAACACGACGAGGTTGAACCATTTGCAAACCTTTAGCGACATAGTTAGACATGCACCTTTGGCATTCCATTAACCATGCAGAAGCCTTACCTTCCGGAGGAACTCGTCACAATGCGGTCGCTTGTGGACGTAGTATAAAATGGGGTGCTGCGGACCCAGAGCCTGGCTACCTCCGCTGGCAACGTATGTAGTATTCAACCGCACTTCAACCATGTGTCCAGATCCCATTCGTCCCCCCTTTGACATGCTGTGAATCAGCGTCTCATCCAGGTCCAATATCAGCGTTTTCATGTGCTTCGGGTCGACAGGTTCGTATGGGATGTAGGACGGTTGGCGTCGCGGAATCAAGGGTCGTGGAGGACAGGGAGTCTTCGGGTACCTGGTCAGGGCAGCGACGGGCGAAGTGGGCGATTTAAGCTGTGCTGACAGCTCTGGGGGTGCTAGGGTGCTGCCACGGCTGCTCTTGGCGCTCATCGACTGCGATTTTCTATGCTTTCGAAGGTTCTCATCATTGTTCAACTTGATACGGATCGACCGCCGAGCTGGCCCCGTCTCGTCGGGCTGTAAGGATTTAGATCGGGTATGTCGTGCCGAAGCTGTGGAACTACGTCGTCTGCCCTTGCTTCCAAGGCCAATATCGGACTCTGATTCGGATGACATGCCTGAAGATGATGATCCAGAAGACTGAGGTTGCCGGTTGGCTTTCCCACAAGAACCCTGGCTGACGCGTCTCGAGGGCCCACCCTTCTCGTTCGTGGCTATGTTTTCATGGTAATCGACAGCGAGCTTTCGCGCGTTGCCACCATAGTTGCCGTACAGGTTCTTTAGTTGCCGTAAGGGGGCGAAGTTGCCCTGCTCGTCGTAGAAGCAAGCGATCAGGTAGACCCCAGGTGTAGCGATAGTTGACAGGACCCAGCGTACGGAAATAATAAAACTGTTCGCCATGCGCGCCGGATAGACATGCCAGGAGAACGAACGGACGTTCGCTTCTTTAAAATTGCCCTTCTCTAGCAAGGGCGTCTTTTCATCTATATTCCTGGAGTAGTCCATACTGTTGCCATCACCGAAGGGGAACTCGCTGGGCTCGGACTGAATAGCACCTCCGTCTGCAGGCGCATGCCCTTCCTTGGACGATTCGGTGGCAAATTCGATGTGACTGAGCGAGTTCGATCGCGAAGGGGCGGGAGACGATGTTGGAGAGACACGCGCAGATATTATGTTGAGAGAGTTCATCTTCTTATCGCCACGAAGCCATGAAGGAAAATGTGCTGGCCAGAAATACCCCAATGGATAAATACGTGTAGATAAGAGGCACAATAATTAGTAATGTGACAGACAGCTAGCCAGCCCGTAAAGATGCGCCAACCACTCGATCGTCTCCAGGCAGGCAATGCGATGTTATTGTTCTGCTCTATCCTGGCCTGCAGGGGGCGTGTTGGAGGAATAGAGTTTGAAAGGGCGACGTAAAGGGGAGGAAGTGATGGCGAGCAGCTGCAGCAAAGAGGAGTTATTGGAGTTGACGTCGCTGCTACCGTAAGCCTCGGTTGGGGGTGACTTCAAGATAATGCAAACGCCGTGGACGGATGGTTGGTTGGATGGTTGGCCGGTTGGCCGGCTGGATGGTGGATGGATGGAAGGACGAGTGGTCCGATCTGGCTTTCACTTTTCTGCTACCTACTAATAGAAGGTACCGCGTATCTCATCAAAAACAGAACATGACCATGCGGAAAAAGAGTACAGAGGCAGAGAGGGCACAGTTGTATGCATGTGTATTGGTTAGTGCATCTTATAAGTGGGATAGGCGCGGGTCTAGAAGATGCTGAGGTTATTAACTAATAAACGGGCATGAAATGTTAATTATTTGAACCCGACAGATGGCGTGTTGGAACATGAGAGTCTGGTTAGGTAAGTAAGTAATTTGGGTGCTCTCACAGTCGGCCGTCTCAACAACATCGAACCTCCAGGGCTGCTAACTGCCTATCCTCCGCCCTGCCACTGCGCCCGCCTGCAAGAGCTTATCTGCTAGGTAGCACCAGCAAGTGGTATCCTGGCTTATTCGCGTATTAGTTAGCGTGTTAGCGTATTAGCGGGTCAGCTTTGGGGCATCGTAGGCATCATAGCGCTGGAAACCCCTGGGGCCACCCCCTGTGGAAGCCCGTGGGAATCCAATCCGACTATTTGCACCGGACCAAACTGCTATTTGCACCGGACATTAACCGCATTGGGAAGCACCACCACAACACCCACCTACCATCTATCTCACCACCTAACAATACATCAAACCACCTAACAACCTATACATCACCACCACCCTTACAGCACAATTACATACATATACCCGACAGCTTTGAATGTGGCTTAGGTCTGGCACAGGTGGCTTGTACGCTAAATTAGCGCCGGACTAACTATATGCGGTTAATGTCCGGTGCAAATAGCAGTTTGGTCCGGTGCAAATAGTCGTTTCGGTGGGATTCCTGCAATGGGGAAAGCACAGCGCTATCACGTGGACCATTGTTGCGCCAATGTTGAGCTGGGGGAACCAATCTTGCCAATGCTGCTGTTGCTGGGGGCGCTTGGGTGCCCAGGGTGCCTGGGTGCCGCGCTGTGGATGCTTGTTGTGTGGGACAAGCAATGTTGGATCGTGCAGCAGGTGCAGCAGGAAGCACTGAGGCAGGAATTACCCCGCCGTGGCCCGTTACTGCACTGCATTAGTAGATCCTGAACTAAACCCTGTTCAGTCATGTAAGTCATTCTGCTTTCCGAACATTTTTGGAAAATCCCCAACTTTGACTCACACATCACCAAACATCACCAAATATCCGCAGCTTCGAGTCGATCAATACGAGCGCAGCAATTCTCCCACCCACCACCCTGGCCGACAATTTTAAATGGTTCGATAAATACCACCTACAACCGGAGTTTCTGTCTTTATCTCGAATCTAGTCCACTTTGTTAAGCAGCAACGTCGCAACGTCTTAGATTGTTGGGCAGTGCGGGGCACTGCTGAGAATTCACGTATTTCGACGTTCAATACCACAGAGAACAGAGGGTGCGGCTTTGGAAGACATTGGAAACACTTGTATACGGAACGTGTGCTTGACGCTACATCTATCAAAAGATGGCTCCGCCGAAGGGCGGGTATGCTCCTGGCCTGGATAAGTTCCTCGACACTTTGAAAGGCCGACAGATTGAAGCTTCAGTGCAATCTCTAGTAGCGTAAGTGATATCCATAGCTTGTACGGATCAAGGTCCCGTGCTATCGGAGCTTGCTGCATTGAATGGTGATTAACAAACCATTCAACAGGTTGCTCAAAAGGCGACATATCAAAGGCTCTGAAGACTGTGCTATAGCGACTGCCCATATCCTCCTGCAGGTAGTCGCAAGAGACAAATGGACCAATATCGACCAACTTATCATTCGAGTTCGGTCCGTCGGGAGCCGGCTTGTTATGGCGCAACCCCGAGAACTCGTTATTGGGAACATAGTGCGAAGAGTTCTTGGTTTGATTCGCGATGAGGCCTTGGAGGACAGAAACGACCCGGGCAGCGATTCTATCTCTGATCTTAATGAGGTTACCCCCTCCCCGGTTCGAGCTGTAGACCCAGGCAGTCCCGTTGGAAAGATGTTTCGACCACCCGCTCTGAATCTACTTGGAAACTTCTCTCGCACTCAGTCGATGTTCCAGCTGCTGTCAGATCCCGATCATGTCCCTCCTGCTTCACCCCAATTCGGCTCCGGCGCCTCGACCCCTCTTGTCAATGCGCAAAGTGCGAATATGTACGCTTTCCGAACAGAAGTCATTGAGGGCATTGAGGAGATCATGGACGAGATTAAGCAGGTTGATGAACAAATCCAGGCTTATTCTGATATCATCATTCATCCGGGAGACTACATACTCATTCATCAACCAACGAGAACGGTGCAGAAGTTCATCACAAAGGCTGCTTCCAAGAGAAGGTTCACCGTCTTCCTTTCTATCGACCCTACCCAGGCATCAGCCCAGGAAGACCCCTATGCCTCTTTCCGAAAATCGGTCACGTCCCACGGATCTGCCGTGGTGAATATCATGAACACAGGTTTGATGGCATATATGACGAGAGTGAATAAAGTCATTATCAGCGCTCGGGCCATCACAGGCAAAGGCGAAGTGGTTGTGGATTCAGGGGCTGCAGTCATAGCCCGCGCTGCGCGGGAGCTTGGCAGGACAGTGGTGGTTCTCGGCGGTGTTTATAAAGTCAGCCCAGGCAGTCACGAACTAGAGACGCTCGTAGAATGGGGGGATCCTTCAAAGCACGTGAACTTCTCGGATGGTGCTATGGTTGGCCGCGTCAAAGTCAGGAATGCCGTGTCCGAGTTCATACCGGCCAAATTCGTGGACACATATCTCACGAATCTGTAAGTTGCCATATACCCTGTCACCCCCTATGGTTCTTACCAGAAACTGACTGACAACCCTCGTGCAGTGGCGCGCATTCCCGAGATCACCTACATGGCATCATCAACGATCACTATAAAGAGGAAGACATCAACTTTAACCTTGCCGGCAAGATCGAAAGGTGATGCCTGGTAATGTATACGCTTAATGTCGTGTGTACGGCTATATCTGCGACTTGATGCGGACCACGAAGGTAGCGGCCAAAAGTCAGTAGACACTGCACTGCCAAAAGAAAAAGCAACAGTGCAATGTCTCCTGACTTATGGCTGCTACCTTGGTAAAAATGTAATTTCAAAGCACTCGACGTAACCTAGTCGCCGATTGTTGAAGTAGGTCAAGGAAATTCGGACCTTGACAGTGGATTCAAGTTGATTTCGGTATTTCGGTCAAGTGGGCCCGCCGACAAGCCGATGAGGTTGAATCCTACACAGCCCGATGTACCTACCCGAGAGCGAGCTTGGGCTTACGGCTTTTTAGCGAGCGGGTTGCCTCAGCTCGGCCGCGTCACCAGGAGAGGGGGGTTGCATTGGAGGTTTGCATTGGAGCTTACGGTGGTGGCCTCCAAAACTGCCAGATAACCAGAAGGGGGATGTTTGCAACAATTCTATTGGATCGTGACCTTTCAGCCCTAGGATGGGCTATACGCTAGCGTCACCAAGTGGACAGCCAGCTCTGGAGGTTGGGGGTTTAGGGGGCTTTGCTGGGCTTGCAGGCGCTGCATCAGGTTACTAGTAGACAGTCTACATGGAGGCGACCGCCGTCGACTTCACACATTCAATGCCCATACCAAACTATGGAACGGCTATACATACATATACGTATACTACAATGGAGTGAAGGAGCTTCGTAGCCACAGCCAATTAGATAAAGCTCAACCCCTCAAGTGTCACTAGGCAGCCACTTTATTCCTCCATTCATACATATGTCCATACCTACAGAGGTAACATGTCAGTTTCGACGGCTAACTTGGGCTAGCGATATAAGTCCAGCTCCCCACCTACTGAGGTCACCATAAATCATAGTATCAACTTCGACCGTAGATTTGTTCGTTCCCATTTCACCATCATCGGAAGATCTACCTGCTACTACACTTCCTCATTCATATAGTCATATTCATATAGTCATATTAAAGCTCTCGAAGTTTGCAACGGCTGAGGCAGCTAGCTATATACGCCCGCATCGCAAGTATACAGTCACACCACCACACACGTACCTGCGATGGAGCCACACGAGGATATCCCACCACCTCCGTACTCGGAAACAGACATATACTCACAGTCGGGAAGCCACCATCTAGACGCAGCAGCAGCCAATTCCGGTACCGGTGCCGGTCTAGCCGATGATGCTGCTTCCATCGCCGCCTCGTCCTCACCGGGTGGTACCAACATCATCTACACGCCGCCCGAGACGCCCCGGGAGGTGTCTCCACTCCGCCGGCAGCAGCACGACTACTACGGCAGTGGCCCCGACCACCACTACCCCACCAACGCAAACTCCGTCTCCACGCAGGTGTATTTCGAATCGCGACCCGTGCCCGCGCACCTCCTACCCCAATCGACCATAACCCCCATCACGGCCTACATCCCTACTGCTCTCCCTGCAGCATCGTCGGGACAGCAGCCTCCGCCGCCCCCATACCCGGACTGGGCGCCCGCTCGCGATGTGACCGAGCAGGATTGGCACACTTTCGTGAGCAGCCTGCTACCGTCGCCGACCGGAGCCAACGATGCCATCGTTGATAATAACAATGTCTCTTCTGTGTCAGCAACCCAGCAGAGGATGGAGCATGCCCTCCGCGACTGGAACACGGGTTTCTTTGGGCCGAGGGGTGTGACTGTGACCTTGACCGGGACCGACCGGTTTCAGGATACTACTACTGATACTACTCTGCCACCTGCGTATTCCCCTTCGGCCGCGGGCCCGTCGATTGCCGCTCTTGCTGCCATGCGGGAGGCGAAGATGCCCGAGGGCGAAGATGAGGAGCAGAGAGCGGGGGCATCCTCAAACAACAGAGGGCGGAGACCCCCGGGCGATGATGAACCGGCTGCTGCCGGCGCTGGCAGCGGCGCTGGAATGTCGTCATCGTCAGGAGGCAGATGGAACCCCTTCGAGATCAGCAACCGCGGCGTACGTATCGGTCCGCTGACCATCGATGGCGATAGGGTTGCTATCGGCGATTCGTTCCAGGTGGACAACACAGGTGTGCGGTGGGGCGGCTATTCGGTTGGCGGCGGCGGCGTAAGTGTTGGGGGACGATCGTTTCCGAATCCCCTTGGCCAAGGCGGCCACTATTCCGGCCAGCACCCGGGTGGTGAGCGTGGCCGCGGGTTCGGATGGGGCGGCGGTAGGGGCAGGGCAAGGGGTTTCGGCGCAGCAGCGTGGAATGCATTCGACTATGCTACTGCTGCTGCCCAAGCACCTGCCCATCCTCACCCTCACCCTCATCCTCATCCTCACCCTCACCCTCATCCTCATCCTCACCCCCCTCATGGCCACCACCGATCACAAAGTGTATCCAGCGCCTCTTCTTCCCTATCATCATTATCATCGTCGTCGTCTTCTTCTTCCTCCGACTCCGACGATGATTCCATAGGCAGCCTACCCGACTGGGACGACCTGGAAGACGCCCAGCTCCCCATCGCCAAGAAAACCATCTCCGCCTGGCTCTCGCACCCCGAGCAACCCGTCACGAGAGCGATGCTCACGGCGGCCCGGGCCAACATCCGCGCCGCGGCCGTGGCCGCCCAAGCGAAGCGAACAGCGGCGGCGGCAGCAGCGAGAAATAACCCTTACTACCAAGGGCAGCAACAGGAAGGAAGGGCAGATCCAGCAGCGGCGAGGCAGCAGCAGCAGCAGCAGCAGCAACGCCAGGAGGTCAAGATCCTGCTCGACCAGTTCAAGGCCCTCAGGCGCCGACAGCGCGACACGCACCGCGCGGACCGCCGCCGGCGCCGCGACGAGAAGAAGGCGGCGCGCCGCGCCCGCAAGGACGTCAAGAAGGCGCGCAAGATCCAGCGCAAGGCCGAGCGCCGGGCGCGCCGTAATGTGGACCGCGCGGGCCGGCGTGCGGAGAAAGAGGAGGCGAAGGCGAAATGGAAGGGGAAGGGGAAGGATAAGGGGAAGTGCAAGGGAGAAGAGGGCGGTGGTGGTGGTGGTGGTATGCCTCATCCTCCTCCTGTCCCGCCTATTCCTGCGATGCCTGCGGTGCCGACGCCGATGCCGCACGTCCCGCGGGGTCCCGCCGGCTTCGGGCCTTTTGGGGATGGTAGGGGAAAAGGATTAGGAGGAGGTCGTGGCGGTGGGCTGTTCGGTAGGGGCGGTGGTGGTCACGGCGGCGACCACTTTGGGTTCGGTTTCAGAGGGCGAGGAGGACGAGGAGGATGGGGAGCCGGAGCCGGAGCCGGGGCCGGAAGCAGTCATCGGTTCCCGCCGTGGGCCCGCAACCATTATGACGGTGATGGGTGGAACAGCAATAGCAGGGGCAACAACGACGCAGAGCCCGGCGCCACAACAGGCGTTCTGTTCGACGCTGATAGCATCCCCGGCGCGTGGCCGACTGCGGCGGCCGAGAAAGAAGCCATGTCCCCTCCGGCCCACCTCAGCGCCAAGTACGAGGCCGCCGACCGCATCGAGGCCGAGATGGCTGCCAGGGCGGAGGAGCTGCGGACGCTGCGGCAGCGCGGCGGCGGCTACGGGCAAGAGGGCCAAGGGAAGGAGAGGAGGCAAAGTACAGAGAAGGGCAATCTGGCCGAGGTCGAGGCCGAGGCCGACAAGCTAGAAGCGGAGGTGCGGAAACTCGGCGCCGAGGTCGAGAAGCTGAGACTCGAGGCCGACGAGGAGTTTGCTAGGGGCCTTGTTGAGGATGAAGGGGGGCGGCAATAGGCCGTGATGTGATGGGTGATGACGGAGAACAAGGGGTGGGGTACAGGGGATGCAAATATGACCATATAAATATATATGGTTTGCTGTCGCTAGGGTGATAGATTGCGGTTGCAGTTTAACATGATATTTGATCGTCAGAGGACTGCCTGAGATGTGATGGCAAAAGACTGACCCGGCGTGATGGCTTACGGGTAATGCATGACGTGTGTGATACAATAAAATCCGAGAGAAATCTGGGAGAAGTCTGAGAAAGTCTTTGATGTTCACGTCCTCGCCTCTATGGATCTAATTGGCTTCACCACCGCAATCATAACGATCCCCCGACGCCGTGAGAACTATACACTCCAATCAATTCTATGTCCATGATCATCAACCGCATGGTCAGCCTCTTGGTTTGGAGGCTTCCCCTCTATTCGTCGTCTATAGAGAAAATGCATGGCTAATTATATATTCCTTTCGGTTCGGCCCGATACGCCACCATCTTTTTGTCGTTTCCCCCGTTACCCTATGCCGTCATCCTTCTATCGCAGTCCCCGGGATAGCGCATCTCTTCATGATCTCATCAAAACCTTTATTTTGGTTTCCGAGTAAGACTCCCGCTTCCATCCAGCCTGCCTGCCTCTGCCGGCCGGCCGGCCCATCCGGATGGGAATTCTCACTACGCGTGCTTGCTCTCGTCCTTCTCGACCAGGGCCGAGACGCCCAGGGCGCGGCCGACCTTGACCTTGCGCTTGGGCTCCTTCTCCTTCGGCCGCGAGGGGAGCTCTCCTGCCGCCCCGGCCTCGCCGACGGGCTCGCCCTCGTCCTCGGCCTCGCCGGCGTCCTCGTTGTCGTCCGCGGCGCCGCGGCCCTCGGCCTCGGCGTCCCGGGCGTCCTGGATCTGGCGCCGGATCGTCGACAGGTCCAGGCGCATGCAGTAGGCGTCCTCGCCGTCGGCGTAGTACTTGGCCTCGGTCTTCTCCTGGTCGAACCCCAGCGTCCGCGTGTACAGGTGGATGGCCGCCCGGTTGCTAACCCGCACGTGCAGCGACACGTACTGCGCGCCGAAGGTCTCGACCATGGCCAGCTCTGTGTTTGTTTTTTTTTGTTTTCGTTAGTTGCGCATCCTTGTTAGATCAGGAAGGGGGCGAGAGGGACAGAAGAAAAGAAGAAGAAGAAGAAGAGGGAGAGAAGAAAAGAAGAAGAAGAAGAGGGAGAAGAAGGAGGAGGAAACGTACGACTCTGCCGCATGAGCTTCTCGGCGATGCCCAGCCGGCGGTGGGTGCGCATGACGCTCAGCGAGGTGATGTGGCCGTGGGGGACGCCGTCGGCGGGCTCCTCCTCCATCTTGGCCAGCACGTAGCCGACGATCTTGGGGTAGTCGTAGGGGGTCTTCTTCGGGCGCGAGACGTCGACGGCCACGTAGCTCAGCTGCGGCCACGAGAGCGCGTGGTACAGGTAGTACTTCATGAAGTAGTTCTCCGGCAGGTTCTCCAAGTTCGCGTGCTGGATCAGCGGGATGTCCCGCGGCTCCAGCCGGCGGACGTCCATCGTCTTTGCTGCTTCGGTGGGCGGAAAGGAAAGTAGGTAGAGTAGAGCGGGAAGCTCGTGGTGGTGGTGGTGGTGGTGGTGGTGCAGGTGGTGTCGGTCGTCGGAGGGTTAGTTTGGTTTGTTGCTTACTGCCTGCTCGCACTTTCTCTTCCTCGCTGTACCGCTAGTGGGTTTCTGTCAACCTGCGTTGAGCTGTAATTTAGAATGAGGGAAGGCAGTAAGGCAGTAGTATTCTTAGTTGTTCACACTTGACACTTCGACATTTGATTGTGAATGTGGGGTTATGAGGTATAGGTACCCGCCCACTAACTGCATTCCCTCAGCCTGAAAGCCAAGATCTGTGTTTATGCATTTAAGCAGCTTATCTCGCTCTTAAGGGGTTATTGGACCTTTGATGGCGCCGTTACGATGTAAAAGGGGCAGTTTAGAAAGATTTTTAATCGATACTGTTTGGCTTTACCGAGATGTGAGAACCCGGTTAGCATTCACTAGGAACCTCAATACCTAGGTACCCCCATTTCCTCGTATGTCCATTGCTTCTGGGTGTATATACCAGGTATATCATGCACTAATAGGGGCTGCAATGCCTATTTCAGAGTTGTTTCTCCCCATGTAGCTTCCATTGGCTTGCGAATTATCATGTTCCTTCCTTCCTTATACCCAAGGGGAACTGCTAATCATAAATTCACGATGCCGTAATGCTGGTAGGTCCTAAACCCGCCATAATACCCCTCAGACCAATACGACGAGATGGCGTCGTACGGGGCCAGCTTCCATCCTGGTGCCGTTTTGATCCATCTCCTTGATCTCAAACCCGAAGTGGTCACACAAGTAGAAGGGACGATGGGCAGTTGGTTGATATAGCGCCAACATCCGTACAAGTAGGCAAGATAACACAAACAAAGAGAGTAAGGAGTGACCCCTGCCAATGCGACGAAAATCATGACATGTTCTCCTTCCACGACGACAAAGGGAAATCAACATCTCATGTCAAGGCTAGCAGCACAGAAACAACCGATGATTGCGGCCCATGGCTCTTTGTAAGGTTCGGCATGTTCGCCGTCGCCTTCGGACTCTGTACGCGGCTAGACGGCGAATCGACAAAGGCCTACGGGGCCGGCATCGTGGCGACGACAACATTGCCGTGCATACAGGCGCCACTGGCTGAGTCGGACCGGGCCGTTGCCACAACCACTGGGGGGTGTGTTGGGTGTCACCATCCCGGCCGCCGCTTTTAGTTCGCGCGTCAACGAACTTGTCGTCATGCGCCTCGCCGACGAGCGCGTACGCACCCTGCTTTCGAACGGGGGCGCGCATGCACTGGCTGCCGGCGGCCAGGTCGCTACCGTGACCAAGGGAGACCCCATGCTGGCACGGTGCGCTTGGCTTCTCACTACTGGGGGGTCGTTGTGAGTGCCATAGCTCGGGAGGTTGCTATGCGCATAGATCTCGTTACCGAATTCGGGCTATTAACTACAGGAACGCCCAGGTGAACGCAAGAATGTTGAAGGTGCTAGCTAGTCCCGCAGAAAGCAACGGTGATGCTGAGCGGAACAAATAAACAGACACGGTAGATTCAAGCCATCTGCCTCTCATGGTCTTCTCCATTATACACCCCCTTGGCTTTTCCCTCTCCTAGCAATGGATATCTTCTAGGGAAATAGCAGGGGCAGTATAACTAGTAGTAATTTCCGGGGATTTTCTGACACTAGACTGTCGCTAACTATCCCCGAAAGCCATTAGGGTGATCTAATCTTATCTTATCCCCCGCAAAGAGGCCCGTGTCCAGGTCGTTCACATCAGGTTGAGTAGCTCAATAGCTACGATATGCCACCAACTTCGGAGACGAAATGCAAGTATACTGAAATCCATTTCGGTTTTTACAGCTGAGCTCCTGTCGCTCTAAGCTGAGCTGGTGCTGAACTAGGGCTGAGATTGAGCGGGCCTTTTACCTGTAGCCAAAGTTCAGTAGTTCACGGCAAGGTCTAGGCTATGGTCCATCACTACTGTGTCGTACTACGTACCCGCCAGGCACACCCTAAACTGAACTGGTTCACGGGGTACCGTAAAGGCCCTATACCAATATGACAGGAAATATTTTTGATCGGGGTATTCTGCATACGTAGGCATCACGTTATCGTGGGAAACCCTCAGTACAGAAGAAAAGCGTGGATTTCGTGATAGAAAGGGATGTTCCCCCTTTTCTGCAGCTACGCACGGAAAGCTTATTATTTAGATAAATACCCGAATCCGTCCTGGGATAAAGTCACGTGATACCCCCAAGCCACTTTTAACCACGTATCAATACCCATGTCCTTAAGTGGGCCTAGCAGTGAATTGTCAGGCCATTTTCATTTTTCGAAAAGTTTGGCAGAGGATTCCTTCTTCTTTCCACCCCCCGAGATCAAGCAGTCAGTAAACATTAATTTGTACTTGGCCGATACAGTCACCATGCCACCGAAGAAGGTTGAAGCTGTCAAGGACAATGTCGTTGCTTTCGGAAGGGTTCGCAAGAACCTGAAAATGGGATGCGTTGGTCTGCCCAACGTGGGAAAGTCGAGTCTTTTCAATCTCTTGACCGAGCAGAGCGCCGCTGCAGAGAACTACCCCTTTTGCACGATTGAGCCCAATGAGGCGAGGTGTGCTGTTCCCGACGCTCGATATGTAAGTCGAGATGCTCTACAGAGACGCTCCCGATGGATGGCTGATGTAGGCAAGGCATGTAGGACTTTCTCTGTGACCTTTGGAAGCCGCCGTCCATGTACCCAGCGTATCTGCAGGTCACCGACATTGCCGGCCTGATCAAGGGTGCTTCCCAAGGAGAGGGACTTGGAAATGCCTTCCTGTCTCATATCCAGGCCGTCGATGGCATGTTCCACATTGTCAGGTATAGCATCCATGGTTTAGCTGCTGCGGCTTCACGCTGACTCGGGTTCTATGACAGAGCATTCGATAACGACCAAGTTTTGCATGTCGATGACTCGATTGATCCCGTCCGGGACTTAGCTACCATTCAAAGCGAGCTTTGCAAGAAGGATCTCGGTTTGTATTCCCCTCTAAATCGGCTGGATACCAGCTGACCCCCATTTTAGACATTCTGCAGAAGACCATCATTGCCGAGGAAGCAATCGTCAAGAAGGCAGGTGGCAAGTACAAGATGCTACCTCTCTTCACAGAGACAACGACAAAGATCCGAGAAGTGAGCCCAGAATTTCCAGTCTCATAGATCCAACCATGTTGCATATACTCACAATCGTGAGATAGATGCTGGAAAAGGATCAGCCAGTCAGAGACGGAAGCTGGACACCGGCCGAGATTGCGCTCATCAACGAAAAGATACAGCTGATCACCACCAAGCCAACCATCTACCTCGTCAACTTGACGATGAAAGACTACCTCAGACAGAAGAGCAAGTACCTGCCGCTCATAGCCAAGTGGGTCACCGAGCACGGAGGCGTTCCCCGAGACATCATACCCTTCTCTATCGAGTTTGAAGAGAAGCTCCACAGCATGAAGGATGATCCGGCTGCACAGGCCGAGTTCCTCAAGGAGAGCAAGGTCAAGTCAAAACTGGACAAGATCATCACCGAAGGATTCATCAAACTAGGCCTGCAATACTACTTCACCGGTACGCTCACACTCTGCCTTCCTGGACGAAATCCGCGCTGACCTGTACGTAGCTGGTGAGAAGGAGATCAGGTGCTGGACGATCCCCAAGGGATGCTTAGCCCCGCAAGCTGCTGGAGCTATCCACAGCGATTTCGAGAGGGGTTTCATCAAAGCTGAAGTGGTCGCCTACCAAGACTTCTACGATCTCTGCGAGGGTGGCAAGTCCATGGCCCCAATCAAGGCTGCTGGGAAATACCGGCAAGAAGGAAAGTCTTACGTAAGTTACTTAGACCCCTCGTGATGCTGCAGCAGCTGACGTTATTATCTCACAGGTTGTCCAAGACGGAGATATCATCCACTTCCAATTCAGTACGTTGAAACCATCCATATTGCCCTGTTACTTGCATGTATTGTTAGAGAGTGCTGACTATCTGTCTTAGACGTTTCAAATAAGAAATAGACATAGACTCACCTTATCGGGGCCGGTAGCTCTGGAAGTTCGGGTAACGACCATCGTCAAGAATTAGTGAATGAATCCAGCTTGGGATATGTTAACCACAAACTCCCCGCCGATTTATTTACCAGGACTCCTTGGAGCCCATTCCTTTTTGGCCTGGAGTTCTGGCCTTTGCTACTTCAGTTTTGAGCTATTGTTAGTCTCACTCACGACGCTAGGCCATAGGTGGCATCACGGACACTGATATGATAGGGATGAAGACTTGGAAGGGCAGTCACGTATGGAGCACTGAATTTTACGAGGAAACAACGATAGAAAGTAAGAATGCAGTTGATGATATTGAGGAAATAATAGAGAATGCAATGTAGCCTTTTGAACCCGCCCTTCTCAACGAGATCTTATCCGTCGATCTTCTAGGTAGGCAGGCTTTCAACTATGGCTTGGTGGTGCAAGTGATAGTAGTAGTAGTAGTAGTAATGGGGGTGGTGGTGGTGGCAGCAAGAGCAAAAGCAAATTCATCCCGTCGTGAAATAGTGAGGTGGGAGCTGCGGCCCTAGGCGGCAGCAATGGGGAGAGGCGCTCCAGCAGCGGCACCCGCACCAGCGCCGGGTTCGTCGTCCTCGTCGCTGTCCTCTGAGAGGTAGTCGTCGCCACTGTCCATGGGCTCGTCGTACTCATCATCAGTGTCCGCCTCGGAGGAAGAGGAGGAGTCGCCGGAGGAGGAGGAGGAGTCGCCGGAGGAAGAGGAGGACTCGCTGGAGGAGGAGGAGTCGTGTGCAGCGTTCTTCTTGTCAGCGGCCGCCTGCTTCTTGCGGAACTCGGACTTCAGGCCGGCGGAGCTGCCCTTGAACTTGTGGGCGGAGCGGTGATGCTGCAGGTAGCTGTTGGCAGTGCTGGTCATGGACTTGCAGCCTTTATGGCTGCAGCCGACCTTGCTGCCGGCCATCTGATCCTTGGCGTAGGTGCTGCCCGCGTTGTGCTTCTTCTGGCCATGCCAGAAGATAGTTTTCTTCGTGCCGGCCATGAGGGCGTTGCAGTCCTGGCAGAACCACCTGCCCTTTTTGACATATCTGCCTTTGTGGTTCGTCGGGTAGTATCTTGGGCTGGCTTTCTTGGCCTTTGATACTCCCTTGCTCGACTTTCCGGTCTTGCCGGGCTTTTTGCCACGATCGTCGGTGGGTTTCTTGGGGGCCATCTGCCAAAACAGCATGTCAATAAGGAACCGACTTAATATCGACCAGAACGAACCTACCTTGCTCAAGAACGATCTTTGTGCTGTGGTAATTTTTGCCGCGGATAGTTGTCGAAAGTGTCGTAACGACTGCTTTAATAGACGACGATGAAATCAGGAAGTGGTAAAAGATGAAGTATAGGCGCCAACTATGTTGATAAGATCGGGAATTGTTGGGTTAAGAAATATTCGTATGCTTTGGGTATAGCAGGAAACAAATCTTATTCCACGAAGGAATTATTTGCCAACGCCTGGATTGCAATATTCAGAAGTGCAGATAATAGAATGTGGACTTCCCTTAAACCATCATATGTTGTCTTCTTCTAACTCGAAGTTCCCTTGGGATCTTGTATTTAGCTAGCTGTCTACCCAGACCCTTACCCAGGAATCTCAGGAGTAATTGCCTAGTATATTCTATGTAGATAACATCGGTAACACGTATGGTGGCGGCACCCGCCTTACGAACGCTCACCTTGAGAGCTCCCGCCTAACACGATGGAGCGTAAGAGGACCGACTATACTTCAAACACCCATCATGAAAGTGTTTGCCTTGAGATACCCGGCATAGGAGCACTCGCCTTCGCAGCATTTGTCATGTCAGCATTCATCTTGACAGTACCCGCCTTGACAGTGTCGGGCATGAGCGTACTCGCGTTAGCAGCCCTCGGTATGAGAGTAATTGGCATGAGGGTGCTCGGTATGAGAGTGCTCGGTATGAGAATGCTAGCCATGAACGATGAGGGTACGTGCGTTGCATTGAGCGTACCCGCTTATAAGAGTGAGGGTACGTGCGTTTCATTATGAGCGCCTGCCTTCAAGGTTGAAAGGATGAGGGTACGTGCGTTAGGGGTTAGGGGTAACTGCCTTGATAACACAATTAACCTTGGTAGCACCTGCCACGTTAACTTCTGACGGCTCAAATACGGTAGGCTGTTACTTTCCAGATACGTTTTCGCATCTTGCACACCTGACCCTACAGGTGCCCATACCTAGGTTGTGACAACATGTCCGTAATTAACGGTATCTACCTACAGGCTGCAGGCCTGGCTAAAGGGATACAAATGGAAAGTACATACAAGTTAGCTATTGATTCCCCCCGTAACTTGCACTGGTTACTACCTACATACCTACGTACTTTTCTTTTCTTTCAATGTTCCTACCTACTTCAGTAATGACCTCGGGACCTACTGAAATACCTAGCGACCTGAATCTTACATTTCAACCGTAGGGACCCCAACGACGCCTAGAAGCCAGAGAAACCACTCAGTCAGCCACGAGAAGCCGTTGGAGACAAATAGCTAGATGGACACAACCCCAAAGCCAGGGAAAAGCCAAAGTGCCACCCACTATTCAGGAAAATGGCAAAGTATCGCTCGAGGGGGAAATCTTGGGGACGCAATGAACACTACTTATGTAAAGAAGCTTCCTGTCGTTCCCTGTAATCCGTTGTATTGGCTTATACTGTAGTATTTAGTATATCTGCTGATACGGAAGGAAGGGTTTTCCTGCAGAGCCCGAAAGCCCGGGATTCCTGCTTTATATATACTCGTTGTGGGCGTTAGGGGAACCCTAAGCGCCGCGCTCCATTTATCCTGGCCTCAGGGGGTAAGCCATCCCCCTAAGCCACTAGGTGGCTGCTAACAACTTAGTATATTTTAGAGAGGCTAACTGCTGAACCAACCATGACTGGGAAAAGCGAATAATATTCGCAGTATTTCCTTCTTTTACACTAAGGGTGTAACCTCTACGAAGGAGGCTTGTACGTTACATCCCATCCGCCGTTGGCGAAGCGGCACTGATGATGGCGTCGATCACACCCGGGTAGTTCTCATACTCCGCAACGCCGGATCCCCTAGGCAGACGCGACTTCTTGCAGCTGACGTTGATCTTGAAATCCTTCTCAGCTAGCCTGCGAGGGTCTTCCAATTGGCCATTGATCTGGAGGAGATGAATCAGCCAAGTCAGTTTCCTACCCAAGGATAGAATAGGGGGTCAGCAACATACCGTCAAGATCCTCCACTTCAAGCGCTTCTGCAGGAACGGGATCACATCTTCCCTCTCGAGACCGCCCAGCTCGCCGACCTCAATGAAGTCCAGCAGGACGGATGTGATGGCCACGGTGTTGGTCACGATGAGCCCCTGCTCGTCCTGCCGGCCGCAGTTGTCGCACAGCTGCGTCGGCGCTGCGAACACGTGGTTCATGCCCGCTAGAGTCGGCGCGAGCGCAAAGTCGCTGTCCGAGCTAGGGGCGCCGGGTCGGTGTTCTGTGCCGATGAAGTAGAAGATCGTGAAATCCCCGTTGAGAGCAAGCCTATTTCATAGTAGAGTTAACTAGAATTCTTTTTGCGGAAGGTCATACTATGAATATACCTCTGGATCTTGTCGTCGATGAACCATTCTCTCGAGAACTCCTTGTCGGGTACAACTGTTTGCGCTTGCCCTGGTGGTGACAGAGCCATCGCCTGTACCCTATTTTCCAGTTCCGGGACCGTGCCAAGGGCTGTAATCTCGCTCAATATGGCTGCCTCTGGTCCGGCCTCTCCCTCGAACTGGAAGAATTGCGTCTTGAGAACGTCGATCGGCTCCATCTCCTTAGGCGCAACCACAGAAGTGAGATTGGTGTTCAGGGGGATGGACCATTCGTACATGGCATTGAACTTGGCCAGTACCTGCTCTGGCGTCCCGGCCGTCTCCGGGTACGTGTACCCAAAGGCAATGGTATTCCTGGAATCATTGGAGTTCCAAAAGTCCGCATCGGTGTTTCCTGGCTGCTTGCGGGCTGGGTACAATGGCCCCTCGGCCTTGGATGATTCGGAGAACCAGTTGCCCGGGGTATTGTCGTGCACAGCTTGCCATATGGCGAAGAGACGATCGACCTGACCGTGGTGCATCCAAAAGACCGGGTCAAACGCCGCTGTGGCAACCCGACTCATGTGGCCCCCCTGGCCCTTGGACCGAGGAATGGAACTACCGCCAATGAGACCGTGGTACAAGCCGTGAAGGGACTCGAGCGAGCCTGAAGGCCAGACTTTCATGATCTCGGTCGCGGAAGGGTCATTTGGCCAGTTTGAGTTTGCGCCCCCCTTATTCGTTGCGAAGGACTCGTACTGACCATATACTTTGTCCCCAACCATGTTAAGTGCTAGACGATTTGAGTCCATGCGGAGACTGTTGAGGACAAGATTCATCGTCTCTTCTCCCGTATTCCATTTCGGGTCGAAGCGAGGGTAGCGGGCCGTTTTGTCACGTGGGAAGAGGTCGGACTGGAGACTTGTAAGTATCACGCCTCTCCACTGCAGTTGCACTGTGACTTGCATCGAGTCTCAGAATATCCCAATCCGTCCCCATGATTCCCTCCTGAAACTCATAGGAATGCAACGGGTTTTTCTCAAGCTTGACCAATTTGTTGTCAGGATGCATGCGCACCATAATGGACGCCGAGGTGAAGACCTTGGGACAAGAGTAGTCATATGGGAAACTGGTCAAGCTGTCTTTTACAATACCCGGGAACGCAACCTCACCACCGCGGGGGCGGTAGTAGTCCCAAAACGGCAATCTGAATCTCTGGGCAGCCTCTTGGTACTCGGATTTGTAGGGTTCGTCGAAGCGCTTGGCAATCTCATGCATCCTCACAAAGAGACTTTGCTGCTAGGCATGAGCTTCCTGGCAGATAATTTGAAGCAGCAACATACCTCGAGCATGGCAAGATAGGGGCGATGCCAGGTTGGGAAGGTCTCCGTACTATGGGCGCAGTAACCAGCATCTTGCGTACTGTCGAGGTTTTGCTTATGCCCAACGTTATCCCACGATCTTCGAGGCATTCCATGGATCCCTAGGTAGAAAGTTTTTTCAGCCGGGGTCTCGTAAGGTCTATATCCTTCTTAATACGTACCAGCGATCTCGAAGTAGCCCATGATGTCGGCTGTCATAGAGGGATCCTTCAGCTCCTGAAGCGCTAAGAGGAACAGATTGAAAGCATTGGGATCATGCCAGAGGAGCTGGTCGACATCTTGGCGGTCCCGGACCCCGGCAACGTTCCTGAGACCGAGAACCACCCCAGCTTTGTTGCTATCTATGAATTCCTGTGGCAAATCCATGATACTAGAAGGCTATTGAAGCGGATCGTGTAAGATTAAGATGATGGTGAGGCCGGACTGAAGAAGGCGATGGCAAGGCTCAACTGTAACTTTATATAGGAGTTGCTTAGGTTTTGGTAGACGCCAATCTCGCTTCTGGGAAAGGAGCACAATGGTTGTCTTAGCCAATGGAAGGTGCATGATCTTCTCCATCGGAATGTTGTGAAAAAATTACACAAGCACATGAGGCTACGCAAGTTCATGGGTGATGAAGGAGCGGTCTGGACTGAGATATCGGAACCGCGTGCAAGTTGAACGCCACGATCAGATCTCCGATCCAGGGAATCACGACTATCTGTAGGAGCTGCGTATATAAGACGACCAAACTGGAAAAGGGCTGTAAGATTGTGACATGTAACCTATCGCGTGCTTGACAGGAAGCGTGCATGATTGAAGAGCAGAGCCGAGATTTGGTGTCGGTGAACATGGGAAAGCCAGGCCCCTGATGTGATTGGTTGGCCGCGTGATCTCTATCGATCGGACGGGTTGTTGCTTTTTGCTTGACTTCAACCTTTCCTTAATGTCATCCCACTGTTTCACTCTCACTCGTCTAGCCATTGCTAACGGCCCGGATCGAATCTCGTCTCACCTAGCTTTATCATTCAATATTCACCACCCTCGCGTGGTCCGATAAACCTATTTCAACTGGCAGAGCTGACTTGTCAGAAAGGGAAATAGTTGCGCCACAGGCGCCTGGAATCCTGGGTATGCCTGCCGTTACCGTTGATCTTATCGATGAAAGGTCATTGCAAACGCAGCTAGGTACCGCATGATCGATCATTCCCGATCATATCGATATCAGCAGTAGCACTGATCAACTGCCAGCTCTTCGTACCTAGAGGACAGCAGGTTAGTCATCCCGCTTTTATACGGCATGAAGATATAATAAGAAATTCCGAGTGTTTGAAATGCATTCGGGCGGGAAAGGGCAGGGGATGGTGTACGGGGGGTGCAACTTCTGGATGTTTGACAGGCTTCAACACCATGGGTTACTCGGACAAAACGAAGTAAGCTACCGGCCGGGAAACATGTTCTTGAAACAGTACTGTGTAACTGTTGATGTATGTACCTGAGGGTGCCGTATAAATACAAAGGGGGTTGCGGTCGTTGGGTTTTGCTCTTAGTATGGAATTACACTGATATAACAAACGGCGTCCGGCAGGGCGCATGGCATCCTAGAACATTGATATAGGAGCCAAGCATGCTGCGAGATTCTGACTGCCCGAGGCAAACGGGGGTAGGAAGGAAATTATGGTTTATAGAGCTCATGCTTATCTCCTCCCATAGCCAATATGAAATTACCACCTCTCCTTTTGTAGGAATACTGAGATTCGCGCTCCTACCAATACTGGTGTTCAAGGACGCTGCATCAATTGTACTAGTCACAGTTCATACGCATCGACCCTAGCTATGGATGTATCAGTTTTTGCACAGATGGAGGATGAGGACGCATTGCTGATCATACAGTTGCTCCAAGAAGACGCCGAGGAAGCATTGGCCAACACGATGGGCAAAGGGAAGCAGCCTGGGGGCACCGAGACCGACCAGCAGCTCGCCTTGGAGCTCTTTCTGGAAGAGCTTAAGGATGCAAAGGTATGTGCCACGGATCGAAGTATGGCCGAAGGTATCCAGGGGAACACGGCGCAGCTACAAGTAACCTCCCAAGCCAGTACACCCTTGGACGACGAGGCAACAGTCGCGGGCGACCTCCCGGAGAGCTCGGACTGGGCCACATCTCGCCAGCAAGAAGCCGGAGTTCAGAAGCGGCATTGCGAGGCCTGTAGAGACCCGAAGCATTCCGCTGAGTTGGCCAAGGCCCCATGTGGGCATGAATACTGCCGAGGGTGTCTCACGCACCTGTTCCAGGATGCCATGCTCGACGAGTCCCTCTTTCCTCCGCGATGCTGCAACCAGCATATTCCCCTCGCCCAAAACCGGCTCTTCCTCGATAGCGAGGTGGCCCGCGAGTACCCGAAGAAAGCTCTGGAGTTCTCTACTCCCAACAGAACGTACTGCCACAACCAGCACTGCGCCAGTTTCATACCGCAGGAACAATGCCTGGAGTTGGTCGCTGCCTGCGAGGCATGCGATGCGCGGACTTGCATTGCGTGCAAAGGCCCGGCGCACGGCGGCGATTGTCCCAATGATGGCCAACTGCAAGAAGTTCTCCGGTTGGCAATAGAGCAAGGCTGGCAACGCTGCTCGAACTGCTGGGGCATGATCGAACTACATACGGGGTGCAATCATATGACGTGAGTCTCGACGAAGTGCTAATTACCTCCTCTCTTGGGCAATGCTTATTATTATTTGTAGTTGTCGGTGCGGCTTCCAGTTCTGCTATAGATGTGGTACTCAATGGAAAGCCTGTAAATGCGAGTACTGCGATGAAGTTCGTCTTATCGAACGCGCTGGGGGGGAGATCGATGACGGAAACCAGGAGGCCAGGCCGGTGGTCAGACTGGTGGAGAGGCCGGTGGGAGTGGACGCTTAGGCTGGGAATACCACCGGCAGCAACGAGTTCAAGCACTCAGGAGGGACCTGAGAACCAGTCATGAGTGTGAGCATGAACATTGGGTTAACCAATAGAAGAGGGCCTCGTGAGTGCGAAGATCGTGGCGATGAGATGCCCATCCTTATCTACCAATGTCGACAATGCTATATTATGGCTTGTCGCTGTTGTAGATATTACAGACCTAACAAGAGGTCAACCAGTGCTGTACTTGTATGCTATATACCAACCAACATACACGGGCAATTCATGTTGTGTAGATAAATCGGGAAACAAACGTTAAGATGAAGGCACAGAAAAGATAAGAAACGATGCAACATGAGAAAAAGGAACAAAAAGAAAAAACAAATCGACACGAGCAGGATTTGAACCTGCGCTTCCGAAGAAACAAGATATCGACGCTAGATGAGCTAGAAATTCGAGTCTTGCGCATTAGACCGCTCTGCCATCGTGCCAGTTGGAATATTTTGTTCTTATCCGTTGACATATAGCCAGCTCACAGATTAGTCAACATTCGCAACCACCTACGAAACCCCCACGTGCACCTATTTCGGAGAAGCAAGAATTGAAGGAAATGGATTTGATAGATAAAGGTTGTTGTTGTTCGAGGTTACGATACAACAGCTTCAGAGTCCAGCTAACCCCCTCTCACAGTGCTTCGCACTTGCCCTCTCGACGTACCACCTTCCCGCTAAGCACACCTTGATTTTAGTCAAGGCAGTATAATTAATTCTTCAGCGCATATTACCTTAGGGTTTTATTCAGTACAGGTATCTAATTCCTTTTAGAGAGAATGGATGGATGTACCTAGATCTAGGAGACTCAATGGGTGACTCGGAGCAGATTCTGTAGGGTACGTAGGCAGCTATACTAGCACATTGCGTTGGTTGTGGTATTTGTATTCTATTTATTCTATTCGTATAATATACCAGTACAAATATCGCATATAACGAGTATATCATATACAGCACGGCGCTTCACCGCTTCACCGCTTCACCTCTTCGACTTCTTCGACTCCTTGCCCGGCGCCGTCAAGCTGCCACCGGCGGCGATGAGCTCCTCCTCGGCGATCAGGGCCTCGATCTCCTTGCGGATGAGGTAGTCGCGGGCGCTCTCCATGACGCGGCCGAGGGTGGGCCCGCCGCCGAGCACGTCGGCGAGGTTGTGGACGTCGAGGGCGGAGCGGTGGTCGGTGCAGCGGTCCTGGCTGTAGTTGTAGGTGCGGATCTTGTCGGAGCGGGTGATGCGGTCCTTGCTGAGGACGCTGTTGCGCAGCTGCCAGACCTGCTCCTCGCGCTCCTCGCGCCGCTTCTGGCCCAGCCGCGACCGCAGCAGCGTCCACGCCGCGTCGCGGTTCTGGTGCTGCGACCGCGAGTCCTGCATCGACACCTGGATCCCCGTCGGCACGTGCGTCAGCCGGATCGCGCTCTCCGTCTTGTTCACGTGCTGCCCGCCCGCCCCGCTCGCCCGCATCTTCTCCTCCCGCACCTCCCGCGGGTCCACGTAGAACAGGCTCTCCGGGTCGTTGAAGTCCACCGCCTCGCCGTTCGTGCCGTCGCCGCCCCCGCCCGTCTCGGGGAACGACGGCAGCACCCACACCGCCACCGCGCTCGTGTGCGTGCGGCCCTGCCGCTCCGTCGCCGGGATCCGCTGCACCCGGTGCATGCCGGCCTCGCCGCGGAACCGGTCGTAGGCGCCGGCGTCCAGGATCTCGAGCACGGCCTCGTGGAGCGGCGCCTCGCTGGCGGCGCCGCCGCTCGTCGTCGAGCTGCCCTCCGTCACCTCGTACTTCACTATCTTGGACCGCAGACCCGCCTCCGCGCAGTACTGCCGGTACATGCGGAACAGGGCGTCGGCGAAGTAGCGGCCCTCGAGCCCGCCGGGGCCCGGGCGGATCTCGATCATGCACGGCAGGTCGGCGAAGGGGTCGCGCGGGGTCAGGGAGGCCGACAGCGCCGTCGCGAGGACGCCGAGGTTCTTCTGCGTCGAGGCGTGCTCCTCCCTAGCGAGGTCGCGCAGCTCGGGGTCATTCGAGTGCAGGAGCGCCGTCAGCTCCCCGAGCGAGGACTGCGCCGTCTCCCATTCCTTCAGCGCCGTTGCGACGCGCGATAGCTCGCCGGCTCGTTTTGCGGTCTTCAGGTCGAAGTCGGTTGCGAGTTTCTCGGTCAGCTTGGTGTGCTCGGCCGCGATATTCCGAGCGCGCTTGAGAAGGACGGCGGGGAGAGCTGTCAGCGATGCGGGTGGTGATGCGGCATCTTGAAAATGTGGTGCGTGGAAGGGCCCCTAGGTTAGCTGGGCAGGAAGAAGCAGAGGGGAAAGATGAGTGGGAGGAATTGTAGTTGTACGTACCCGTGCTAGCTAGACGGACGAGCTGGCGGTTCATAGGCTGCGCCAATCTTCTCGTACAGTGGCGGCACACCCATCGTGATGTGAACATAGTCGGACATGAAGATAGTCTTCCGAATTCCTGACAAGCTCAAACTTTACGAGGAAGCTTTACTCGTTTCAATGCATCTGGAATTTTTTGTCTAGTTGGTGCAGTTGGTGCCCTACAGCGCCAAGTTACAGCGCAGTCGGCAGTCGCAGTAGCAGCATTAAGTGGATCCATATACCTAATTGCAGGCTTCTGAGAGTCTGAGTGCTGGAATTTTGAGTGCTGGAGCTTCACTATCGATAAGTATTTTGGTAACTACACCCACTGTAACCCAAGCTGGCGGCATCATCATTATTATCACCATTTATGGAAGCCCCCTTTCCGGGAGAATACTGAGCTGTCACCAGCGCTGTTACTCCCGCCAAGTATTCGGAGTCTTTTCCAAGGCCTCACGATGTAATGGTAAGGATTATCTTATACCCAGCAAAATTTCCAAGGTTGCCACGGTTTGTTGCATGAAAATGTAGATTCGATTGGATGCAGTGGTCTAAATATCGACTTATGAATCATCCGAAGGATGAGTACTCGTGTATCCCATAAACGCCGCAGACACTTCAGAATACTGAAGCATGTTTGGATATCACAACTCCCAAACAACCTCAACGCCAAAGTTCCTCTAAAGAACGCCATGCTCCCACACCGTAACTAACCCAGAATTAAATAAGGCCGCACGTTCACGATATCGAGGCCAAGATGGCAGAAGCTGCAATGAACAAGGCTGCTGTTGTTGATGCTCTGACCAAGGTACCAGCACTGTCGTCATCGTCGTCGTCGTCATCATCATCGTCCTCATCAACCGTCTGATTAGATCCAGGACTTGGACCCATGGTCTTGAGGCAAGTCATCTGCGCGGTGTTCGTCGTGATGGGGGAGCCTTCGCCGCTGTAGAAGGCAGTCAGGATGGGAGTGACGCCGTAGAAGAAGTTTTGCAGCACGTCGCTGCCGAAGTCGTCCGTCTATTACAAGGATGGTTAACATATAAAGCCGACCGGCAGATGAACAGCAACTCGGAACAGGAGAAGGCTCACAGTGGTTGTCAGCCTCTCAATAAAGGCTAGATCATCCTCCTTGGGAGTGATGGGCCAGCAGTTCGACGTTATGTTGTCGCTGGACAAGATCACAGCCGGTGCGGATCCGCCGAGGATTGCTACGCAAGGGTTAGCAAGTTCTGTTCTACGCGGCTACTTCATCCCCCTGCGTGGTGTGTACGACCACAACCACGGGAAGGCGGGACATTAGTGTAGTTGGCAGTTGTCACTCACGGCGCACGGTCACGTTTCGCCAGTACGGCGACCCCGCGTCATCGCGACACTCGACGTCGAAGTTGCTGAGGATGTCCTGCTCCAGCGCGCCGCACAGGTCGTCGCTGCTATCGTCCGCGTCGAACTGCAGCGACTGGGCCCTCTGCACGAGGGCGTTGACGCACTCCGGGGCCATGGCCTGCTCGCACGTGCCGGCGGCCGTCTCGGTGTTGCCCTCGGGGAACGCGGCCATCGACTTGTGGAAGAAGGCGGCGCACGCGCGGGTGTTCTGCGCGCCCAGGTCGAAGCCCGCCGGCGTGCCGAAGTACCAGTCCCGCCGCAGCACCCGCTCCGTCGGGTAGCGGTCGTCGCTCCCGCCCACGTCCGTCACGCTGTTGCCCTGGACCCACGAGATGCCGGCGAGCTCTGCGTCCTGCCCGTCTGTGTCCCCATCGTCGCCGTCATCGTCACCGTCGCCGATTGGTATCCGCGCCAGCCCGATCTCGTTGAATGTCTCGTCTATCAGCTTGCACTCGCTCGTCGCGGTGTCCGCGTTCACCGGGCAGCCGACCTCATCGCAGCCGACGATCGCGGTTGAAGCGTTTTGAGCCGAGGCCGCCGCTGCACCTAGTGTTGTTATCAGAGCGGCGGCAAGAGGCGCCGCCCGTCTGAGGAGTATTATAGAGTGCATCGTGTTTCGAGGATGTGATCTTTGCAAGCAAGAAACAGAAGCCGGCTTGTTTTTTCCCAGCACTTCGACGAAGAACTAGTTGGAATGTTTGGATCCCTGTAGCCTTTATAAAGCCTTTCATGGCCGTTTGCTACGAAATCCGAAGATCCTTCAATGCTGACATCGTGCAACACCATATGGGTCCTATTTGGACCGGTGCATACGGAGTAGGCTGGTCGGCATAAGGCCCAACGCCTGCCACAGGCAGTCAGATCCACGACGCCGGCCCTATTCAGTTCGTGAACGAATCGTTCATGAGTTCATACAAATAGGTCATATATTAACTAAGCACGTGGAAAGGACACGATACATGCAAATATTCAGTTTCATCGTGGTTGAGTGTAGACATTTGAGAAAGGTTATACACTGTTGTAATCCGACGTCCCATCAACATTGATTGCCTTCGAATAGTCAGTGCAGACGTAGGATTGTGACTTGAGCCAATGCGTATTCGCATGTTGGCCCGCCAAGAGTCTATTATAGTACATTGTAGTGTAGAACAAATGGTAGTCCCGCAATCTCAATCTCCGGCCAGTGGAGGGCTTACTGTGTAACGATCCACAGGGCTGAGGAGCTGAACTTGTCCGTACGCCTGATCCCGCAATTGAATCTAAAAATAGCATACGTAATGCCCGTGTAGAATGAAAGTCGTTGAATGGGAATTATTTCGTATATTAGATGGTGGCAACGCCTAGTATGGCAGTCATATTTTCGGACTCCTCAATTACCATGTGCGAGTGTGCAGTGTCGGTAGGGGTTCGTTGCAAAAACACTACACGGGAGGTCCATTAAAGTTGTTCGTTGTTCGAGGGCGAGCAAGATGAGAGAGTCTGGAGAAGGGAAGCCAGCCACTAATGTGTAGCTGTTCTCTATGATACTTCTCCGCCTCTATCAGCCCCGTGCCCGGATACGCCACATGTAGGAGCATATATTACATAAATAAGCTGACTTCGCCGCAACTACAGGAAGCAGCCCTCGGATCTTGGACCTGCCGTTGGCGAGTAGTTGAGAAAACAAGTGAGTCTGGTTCTATGGCGAGGTAAGTTGCGCCTCCGTGGCGCAGTGGTCCCGTTCTGTTATCAATCTATCGGGTGAGAGACACGCATTATGAAGCCATGTCCTGTTTCTTAGGTGGGTTGGCTCGTGGTTCCACGGCGAAGGAAACCAGTGTGGTATATGTATAAAAAGACGACGATAGCGTCGACGTTGCTTGGACAACGCGACTTAGCAATCGATACAATGTGTCCCTGGCGTGAATCGCAAGCTTGTAGGCTATGCCGAAAGCTGAAAGCACGATGTAAGCCGCGGCTCAATGGACCGCTACGTCGGCCTTCCACTCCGCCGAGGACACGGGGAGGGCGGGGCGGTGGACCCCCGGCTACTCCGGCGGCCGGTCACCTCTGGCATTTTACTTGTGCGGACGATGCACAATCCATGAACACCCACCATCTGCTTACCTACAAGGTTCGACACAGAACACCCGGTAATAGAATGAGTTCCGATCCTGCCAGGCTGCTGGTGAAATATATCGATGGCCCATGCCCGAGTCGCTGTCTTTGGGAGCTACGATGACCTACAGCGAGCCACCCAACACCAGTCGGCGTCCAACAATCTCAATCGCCGGCGCGCGCTGGGATTGATAGATATTGATTTCCCCAACGTATAATCTTAGAATCGCATGTGTCATAGACTGGCTTGCCTAGTTCAAACCCACAGGTCGCTAACCCACAGCTTTATACTGACTATGTACAGGTCAGGTCATACAGACCGAATGCCCCATGAATTGTAAATTTGTAGTGACAGTTGACGTGGAGTTTGGTTTGGAATTATGCATTGATTATACTTCAACCCTAGTATCGCGCTGCCTATCTCTCCTAGAGCCCCAATATCACAAGACCCAGGCCCGATATAACTGCCATCGCTCCCATCAACGACGTATCCAGTCCCCACCTCGAGGCCCCCGAGCAAGGGTTCTTCGTGCTGCTACCACTGCTCGAACCATTCGCATCGTCGTCGCTCGCATCGCCCGATTTCGGCGTGGTGGACCCGACCGAATCGCTGCCCGCGTCATCGTCAGCGCCGTGTCCCTTCGTCACCCGCTTGCAGAGCCCGCTGCCATCCGTGGCCGTCGGCGAGCTTGCGGTGGTCTGGGTCTTCTTGGCGCGCAGCTTGTCGACGCCCGACGTGATCGTCACGGCCGTGTTCCAGGCCGCCCCCGCCACCGTGGTCGTGCTCGGGGTCGCGTCGGAGTAGGCGCACACTGTCGAGGGAGACGCGGTGGCGGTGGATACCGCGCAGGACCAACTGTGGTCCAGGGCCACGGACGCCGTCGCCGGGCCGTAGACGTACGTCTTGCCCGCGAAGGCGCTGTTCGCGCACGCGGAGCCCCCGTTGACGCACTGCAGCGTGAGCGTGGTGAGGCCGGCGTTGCCGCTCGCGTCGTCGTCCGCGACGCTCACCACCGACGCGTGGATGTAGTCGCCGCTCGCCGTCGAGACGGACGGGAGCAGCAGCGTGCTGGTGTCGATGTCCGTCGTCTTTTTCGCCGCTGCGGCAGAACCCAGGCCGGCGAGGGCGAGGAGCGAGAAGCACCGCAGTGCGGCTGCGTTGCCGCGGGCTTGTTGGGCGCAGAGCTTCATGGTCTTTGGCGCTCTTCACCGCTAACTAGTTACTCGGGTGGGAATTGAGATGAAATATATCTTTTTTTTGAGGGGATCGTGTGAGAGGCGAGATGTGTGGTGATGGGACGACTCGAAATTCAGCTGTGCATAGACGTGACCATTTGATCTGAGTGAAACTCATGGTCTGGCGTTCGATGCGTCTCCATGTTTATATATTTAAACAGTGCCAGCAGGGGGCCGCTTGTCAAGCATGCAATGTAGGTATATTTGACACCGCGTTGGGCTGATCGTCGGGTCCCATCTACCGCCCCTGTTGGTGCTGCCTAGTACGTTTTCGCCAATTTTGCAGTGTTTCATTGGCTATCGTCCCTGGGGGCCCCTGTAGCTGAATAGCCCAGCGGCGCAGAAAATGCGACTATACATGGGTTTTCCAGCTGGGGGCTGGCGTGCCTGCCATGCCGGGTATAAGGCTGAGGTCCCGTAGCACCCAAAACCGCATGAAACTTTACATAGTACAGAGGCGGTATGTCGAAGTCCCACTCGAGATCGACCCCTTAGATGAGTTCATTATAGCGTGTCATCCTTGGCATATGCTCAGAAGCCCCGGTTGGGATCCCATTGGAAACAGCATATGGGGGCCTATAGGCCATTATGTTTCCCATCCCTTCATTAAGTCGTGTCCATCCGGCTTATGATACCCGAAGCCAAAATATAAACAAACCGTGTCTTCGTACTCCGTGCCACAAGCAATGCCGCATTAATCTTGAGACACGCAGGCGATGTGATGGGATCAAGGTTGTCAATTACCTAATGATCTACTAACTAGCCATCATCGGGACATGATGGGCACACCACATCCCAATCTGATTCCCAAGAATTCGTGAAAGACATATCGAATCATATCATAGTCACAGCCTCACGGGATCTACCGCGAAAGTCCTTGTAACCCTATGCAAAGTAAATAGGCCCTATGCGGAGGTGCCTCAGACGGAAGAAAAATCGAACCATGGAAATTAAGAATAACAGGGCAAATTTGAAAAACGCTTAGTTGGGAGCGACCACACACATTGCCCCAACCTACATTTGCCCTAACCTACATTTATCTCAACTTAATTCTAGCCCAACCATTTAAGGGCTATCCAAGGAGCCGCATATGTGAAATATTCGAAACCGGAATCTCGCATGAATCTAGGAACCATATAGCAAGCAGCAGTGCGAAAGTGACGTGCGTTTTCATCAGGTCTCGTTAATGAAGCAGTGGCATATATATATATATATATATATATATATATATATATGTATCTATCAAGAACCAACTTCCAGTGAACAATACTGCCTTGAAACCTACAGTCCATTAGAGAACTCTATAGACTAAGCTCCTCGGACACTTCTAAGACACTGGAAAGGCAATCGATATCCGTATCCAGCCATGAAAAAGTGAGCAGGGTATATCACTCTTCTATGCGTAAAATACGCACTAGTTCAACTTTGTTCGGTATTCATCACGACTTTCCTGCGGTAGATCCGACATCTCATCTTTGCCCCTAATACAGATGATCAACCGCTCATACCGCTCCATCTTCATGGAGGCTATCATTACCAAGCCCAATGGTATGTTGGTTCCACAGGTAGAATATAAATTACGGGCATTAGGAAGTTCTTCATCTACATTGGTGGAAGTATGTGTAAGCTGCTAGACGTCTGCATTCTAAGGAAAGGGGGGACCATGGGTCCCATGGTCCCCCCTTTCCACCATGGGATTCTAGGAGGTGAGTGACGGAACATTGCCGGTCATCTGCCAGCTGTGGACAGATGCCACAGTAAACCCTCCATTAGGTAGGTACAGGTTGGTAGGGAGTGAGGACCAGATAACGAATGCGCACCAGCACTGCAGGAATTGGAACGTGAATATTGACTTGACTTGTTTCCTGTAACCCACAATTCAGTTGCAGCTGCAACTGATTACGAAATTGAGTTCTTCTTGATCTGGGTTGTTGACGGAAATGGGTGACGATCCACTATGCGAAGGATGATAGAAATAAGGTTATCTATCCGCTAAGTGCTTTGTTCCAATGAACAAGCACAGCTCCTGCATATCATAGTCCGCCAATCACATCCAGGCATTTGACCATCATGACTTCAACCCGCGACGACGTTTCAACCCTCCATGCGACCTGACGGCCAGCCATTCAAGGCCTTGTGCTAGACATTCTGACGTCCACCCCTCACCTAGTATGACTCCAGATGCTCATATGTAGGCTCACGGTTCGTGACTTGTCTAAATCTTCAGCGCGGTGCAACAAAGAGGGGCTAGTCATTGACTCATTGCTGTTCTGTCGGGTTGTCTTGCCTGACCGTCGTGTTTGTGACTAGATACCCAGTTGGATGATCGATTGGAAGGGAAGCCAGCTAGATTGGGGGAAGTGAGGGAAACTTGTTTCTAGATCTTGGGACTGATCTGTTGCAGGGTTGCATCTCGTGTCAAACACCCCTTAAGCTAGCTTTTAGAACATACTGGGCGAAAGGGGGTGGATTATAGAAGACATTGGATATATCGATCGATCATAACGCGATGCCACGCGCACCTTCTCGCTTATGTAGATAGTACCATTGCCGTATATCATTTCGACTCATCTCCATGTATTGACTACGCTATTAGACTGCCTAATCATTCTTTCTTCCCTTCCTCAGTTCTTCATAGCCCTGGTGGCGAAAGTAGACTGGTATATTCATCATTTGCTAGTGCCCGGTCACAAACACTCTTCGCTCATTCACCATAGTCAGAAGCTGGCATTCTATTATATACCCCCTCACTGAAAAGCTGGTCTTTACTTCCTCTTGTGTTCACCTACATAACCCGACAATATCTGCGCCGTTGTTGACATTGACGTCAGCATCAACATCCTTCTGTGGATCATAGCAGAAGCATATCTGAATCACTACATATCCAAGACATACATATTTGGGCCTCACATAACACAACATGATGCTGGCCATCCCATCCTCTTTTATCTTCATCTCGCTCGCGCTCCTCTTCTCACATGGAGCAAGAGCAGCGGTCCTCAAGTCTCCGCGGACGGTTGACCTGAACGCCCTCTGTAATACCCATACCCCAAGTACGCTTGCTTCTCCAACATCAGCACTAGTAGCTCACGCCCCTCCTGCTCTACCATCATCCTCTATGCCGTCAGTAAACAGCAGCACCATCGTACCTCTACATCAAGAAGGGCAACAACAACAATCACCCCCATCACCGCCACCGCCAAGCCCACCCTCCACGCTCGCGCTAGCAGTCGAAACATCGACGGCAGCGATCGAGGCAGCAGAAGTGGACATGGGCAACATCCCCTACGAGGAATCCGTCACCACCACCTGCACCCGGGTTCCAGGCGTAGCAGCGGCGGCCGCCGCGATGATGACGACGGCAGCTCCTTCGGCGTCGCCACCGCCCGTGGACCCGGACGCGGCGCGCGAGTTCCAGGAGGCGTACGGGGACCGCTACACGCAGACGACGTACTGGAGCTGCCAGACCGAGGGCGTCTTCAAGGGCCACTGCGGGTGGCACGAGCCCATCATCGAGATCGCCGCCGCCGCTTCGTCCGGCGCCGGGGAGCGGCGGCGCGGGCCGGCGGCGTTGGCGCTGGCGCTGCGAGCTGGCGTGGTTGCCACGGGTGCTGTTGTCGTGGGCGGGGCTGCTTTCGCGTTGTGAACATGGGTTGTTTTCGCTGTTGGACGATGGGGTGTGTTTTCTTCTTTGCTTCAATGTGGGAAGGAAGGAGCTGTGTTGTGAAGTGACGATTAGGTTGTCGGAGTTCGGAGTTTGGGTGAGGCGATACCTACCCAGGTGCTTACCTGCCTACCTAGGTACTTGATTAACCTGGAGCGCATGGAGCGCAGGCGTCGGTTGGCATTTTGAGGAACTCCTTTTGGATCAGTATGGAAGGAATATGATGTACATGAATGATGAAACATAGAAAAGCATCGCTCGGTGCGAAATGGCATTTGTATGAGCGATCTACAGGTTCCCTCAGATTTACTGAATCGACACTTGCGAGAACATGACAACCAAAGCGTTCACGTGAAATCTGCAATGCGTTGGATTTGTCAGGTAAAAGAAACTTGTCCACACCCTTCCAAGGGGATATTCAAAGGTCACATAGAAAAGCCCGGTGAAGAATGCCCATTACAACTCCTTGATTTTTGCTACCGTGGGGAAAATCATCAAATTCGTTCCATCGTCTCTGTAGAAGGAACGGTCACGTGTCGAAAGACCGGGGACCAGTGACTGTTGGGGGGTATGCAGATGATGATGCATTTCGCATTCATGTATAATATTGCACAGAGGCAAAACCGACCAGACCCATTCCACAAAGACAGTATAAACCCCAGACCATATGAGCGAGTCGTTTATTTCTCCTTCTTCGCCTTGGCACCCTTGACCTTCGCCGTACCCCGCAGAGTCTTCTGTCGGTTCTTGCGCTGCTTGCCTGTGTGTTCGCATTTCACGTCAGTATTCTAGTTGGAGCCAGAAGCGGGGAAACGAAACCATCGCCCGCCCATTGCCAATAGTTCGCCGCAGCCGCATGGCTGGTTACCAGAGCAAATAGACGGGCTGGTAGAGTGTTGATAGTAGGGCATAGAACGTACGCTGTTGTCTCGAGGCCCGCTCGGGCTTGGTGGCGTAACCGTATCGGACTTGTCGGTACTGGGGCTCGAACTTCTTCAAGGCCTCGGGGGAGTCATAGACGAGACCGAAACCAGTGGTCTTGCCGCCACCGAACTGTGTGCGCAGACCAAAAACGCTGACCTGATCCTTCTGGGCCTTGTAGAGACTGGCAAGCTTGTTTCTCAACTCCTCCTTGGAGATGTTGGGTCGGCTGGGGTGGAGGATGTCACTGTAAAACAACATGCGCCGTTAGCCAATCAGTCCACCTTTTCCACACAAGCAGGTGCATTTGATGTTGATGGATGTTTGCATCGGCGGGGTGGTGACTGCGATCGTCGAGACAGTCCACCATGATGGCAAGGGTTTTCCGATGGTGTATCCCCCGGGGCGGAACGGACGACACGAGGGCCTGATCAATCGGGATTTGTTTGGGCTACACGTACACGACAAATTGACGGCGACCCAGAAGAGGGTTCCGAATGAACTTGCGAGTTCGCAGAGTGACGGGGGTATCAGCGTCAGCCATCTTTGCGGTTGTGTGGTGATGGTTGAGTTGAGTTGTCGTCGGTCGGGCTGCGTGGAAGAGAAGTTCGCGGTAAAACGAGTGCACAAAAGTTTGAAATCAGTAAGTCCAGAGAGTGGGTGGTGCGGTGCGCAGTGGATGCTGGGCCGGGCCACTTCGGAAAAATGTGAGAAAATTACTTAATCAATAGGGCAAAATCTGTGGGTGTGGCTTTTGTGGGGGTGCTGCGCTCTTATCGGCTTATCTAGCGAGCTCAATGGGCCACACACTGGCGGGGATAACAGATAAGCACAGCCACTGCGAAATCCATTACAGAAACCGCAGGCTAGACTAGCTGCAGCTGCTGCTAGCTTGAAATTGAAAGGGCAGAAGGTTGACAGCCAACAGTGCGGCATTCAGGCTGGAAGCCCTGGAGGTTTCCGTTCTCCCCTCAGCCCCTTTCTACATACAAGTAGTTCAATGATATCCAGCACACGATTTGCGACGTCTAGTCTGCACGGTTAGAGGACTTGCAATTCGTAGCCCCTTCTTGTTCCCTTCAAACCCCGACCATGACGGAAGCCCATCAAGACCCAAGTAGCCTTAATCGATTTTGTCGCCAGTATCTGCAATTGGAGCGTGACTTGGACTACCCGTCCCCCGCCCTTCTTCGAGAGGAGCATACACAAAATGAACTCCATCAACGCCTATTTTCTGATGGGTCAATTGCTTATCCGCCCCCCACTGGCTATAAACTACGTGTGATGAAGGAGCTGATGAAGAGGATTGAAGCTAGCATCGACGATTGGGACCAATATGTATGTAAAAAGCCAAGCACAATTTATTCGCAATGCCGACAGGCATGCGCCATGTGATTACCCTTCGCCCCCTGAAATGCTTCCTTCTTACTATGTCCTATACGCTCTTCTCTTATCACCCGTCTGACTCCATTTTCCAGGGAGTTTCAGATGATTTAATGTCTTCTCTCTCTGAACTCCTCGTTATCCCTCTGCCTTCGGACCTCGCTGCGGCCCAGCAGAAGTCTTACGTCACTTATTCCCCTTCTCTCCTGGACCAATCCGACCCTCCCCACTCGCCACATCAAATCACCTTGCTGGAATCCCGAAACCTCATTTCCGCCGCTGGCACAACGGGGTTACGGACGTGGGAGGCTGCTCTGCATCTAGGGCAATATCTGTGCGCCAACCCCTCGCTGATCCGGGGCAAACGAGTGCTGGAGCTTGGCACGGGTACTGGATACCTAGCGATCCTCTGTGCTAGGTTCCTAGAAGCTACACATGTCATCGCGTCCGATGGCTCGGATGATGTGGTTGCAAACCTCCCGGACAACTTCTTTGTCAGCGGCCTGCAGGACTCCGATCGCATATCCACTATGGACCTCAAGTGGGGTCACGGATTGGTCGGGACGGAGGAAGTGGAGTGGAACGGAGGTAGGCTGATCGACGTCGTTCTTGGCGCGGATATCACATACGATAAAAGCATCATTCCCGCCTTAGCTGGGACGCTCGATGAGCTGTTTGCGATGTTCCCTACGGTCAAAGTCCTCATCGCTGCTACTGAGAGGAACCGGGAAACGTTCGAAGCTTTCTTGGAAGTTTGCCAAGGAAAGAGCTTCTCCGTCGACGAAGTGGATTTCCCCGTCCCGCACAAAAAAGAGCAGCGCGGTCCGTTTTATAACGATGAGGTCCCCATTAGGATATGTAGGATTGCCAAGCAATAACAATCGAAGGTACAGCTCGGTTCAGAAAACAAAATTAAATTTTATAGCCAGATCAAATATTGTCTTCCCCAAAAGAAGCACTATACGCATTCTCATCCATCCTGGTAGTGTGCAGTAGGCCTTACCTGGTGGCACCTCAATGCGTCTTGGGTACTTAGCGTCAGACGATGGTCATATTGCGTAGAGGTTATAACGAATAGCCCCCTTTAAGGATTGATATGAAGCGAGCAGATGAAAAGCAGGTACGTATCATGAATAGTTGATACTAAATCATGTAAACATACTTCCGTTCAAGCAATGGCAAGCGAAAAGGGCAAACCATGCTTAGTTACCCTACTACCCTCCGCCTTATAGTGCACACATCACACACTACTCATAACGTTATCTCGATTTACCTTTGTTGTCCGAGGGGAAGGATACTGCAATTTATGTCTATTCCTACCTCAGATATCCTTATGATTTATATTAGCTTTGAGCTCTTCCGCTAGTAGAAATAGAATTCAAAACCAATCTCTTGATTCAAGACTAGTGTTACGGCTCTAAAAGTATAACCACTCGGAGTTACTTACTTTTGCTTAGGAAAAGCGCTCAGTGATAACCCAGTAGTACTTTGGTCGTGCCACCCCCAAGTGTATAAGAGCCTCAGACTGCCACTGGTATTGATCGCCCTTACCGCAACCCGGCCCAAAGCCATCTCTCGGAAAAGATATTCATGATTATTTCCCCAAGGATTCCCTTAACAATTTACTCTAAAACGGATATACGAACCCAACTCCACGTGCGATTGGCTTACTCCGTCGATAACTCCTTCCTTCTGTTAGCAACATCATAACCATCACCATGGATCCCGTGCTGGACTATTTCTTCCACTATGGGATGATCTTATATATCTTCTTTCATGCTACGGCCTTCGTAATCCTGACCTTTTTCGTGGATGAAAAGATTCGACCGACCGTCAACGAAAGTACTACGAGTACCGATGCCAATCACGCACGCCTTATGTACTTATACTGTTTCGAAACGACGGCGTTCGTGTGCATCAGCGTGACTGCGGCCGTGAAAATCATTTGTCTACCAAGACCCCCCGGCGAATCGAGGTTCCGCAAGAACACCCCATGCCTTCGTGTCGTCTCATATGGCATCTTGAACGCGATGGGGGTCACCTTGGGAGCTTCTGCCGCTGCTTGTGCTCATTTCATCTGGATATGGGAGAGCCAATTCGAGGCGACTGGGCAGGAAACCCTTGCCCGGGGCTGCCGTGACATGGCCTGGGTGATGTTCATCTTGGCTGCCATGACTGTGGCTTATGTGACCGTCGAGTTCATATTATTCGTCTGCTACGTGGCACAGTTAACCACGCGACGCTTTGAAAACGAGGCATCGGTAGGACAAGAAGTACAGCTGGGAGATATTGAATTACCGGCATATAACTCCTACGCCAGGTAGTCTGACAGAGCAATTCTTGCAGTCTGACAAACGGCATATGCAGCGCTCTCTACCGGTATGGTTAGCCATAACATCTACATATACAATTATTCATGAACTAATTCCAGGTAGATGATATACAGGATGCGGAACACTCCAAACGCATTACGATTGGATATCATACGATGTTGGTACCTACAATGTATTGTCGGGTTAACCTTGGAGATAAGACGAGGAAGCGCTCTATCTAGAAACCAGACCAAGCATTATGGAATAATGGTGTAGCATATTTCTCCATTCAACTCCTCGACAATTCTCCGGATTCATTATATAGGAGATGCAGCAACATACCCTTGTCAGTAATATGACCCCTGTTGCAAAAGTCAACATTATTTGAAGATCATGCAACACGATTTCCTTCCACAGCTTTATGAGTAAATCCTCTCGCGTCATGTGGGACTCCCACTCATGTTACTTATGGCGCTATTATACGTACAAGCCTAGAGTCTTTACTTGTGGGAAGCCGTAGAAAGATGTTGTTGGTTTTGACAACGCTGATTACGTCTAAAGGAAAACTCATCGACTTACTTATAGGTTGGGCATTGAAAATGCTGGGGTCATGTCTATTATCTATAGCCTTCATAGTTACCTTTCAATTATAGCTTCTTGCGACTATTTCGTTTTCATAAAATGGCCGACATGATGCTAATATAACGGAACTATATAATGCGAACCGATGAGGTAATATATGGCTGCATCGAAAGTCTATTAGGATATGGCGTTACGTAATCCTTATAGGGACTCGTAAGGGGTATAAATACAGGTCCGTACGGCTTCTGGGCTTCCTAAAATCCTAAAAGGTTAGGTTTTAAACTGTTATTAATACGAAAGATTGCCCTGGCATTTTAATTTTATACAAAAACTAATAAACTAAAACCTTTTCATTAAAAGGTTAAACCGTTAAGGCGTTAAGGTAATTAATTAATTAAAGTTATCGTTATTGCCGCTATTTCGTTAAGTATTTTCGTCGTCGCTATTACCGCTATACGTATTATCCCGTTTTAATCGATTATTAACGTAACCGCTTTTAGTAATAATTTTTAAATGCAAAATATTTGGCTTCGTTACGACCAAATTAAATATTCGTAATATTGTTATTATACGAATTATTATAAGCTAAATTCTTTTATTAAGTAATTAAAATTATCGTTAATTATATAAATTATTACGAATTAAATTCTTTTATTAAATAATTAAATTTGGCGCTATACGATTATTTTAAAAGTTCGAAATAAAGCCGTTACGAATAAGTTATTATATCGTTATTTTGAAAATTTAAAGCGGAATTATTATAAGTAAGTTATTATACCGTCGTTTTAGAAATTCGGAACGGAATTGCTATAAACGTATTACTTTTTATATCGATAGCTTTAACGATATACGAAACGTTTATAAATAAAGCGTTATTAAATAAATGCTTACGAATCGTTATTTAATTAAATCGATCGTAATATTCGAAAAAATAAAATGGCTAGTTTAAATCGTAACCATTATAAATGTATTACTAAATTGTTATAATGAATTAATTCGTAATGTTTAGTAATTCGTTACGCCGTTACGAACGGGCTGTTATGTCGTTGCAGTAATAAAGTTATAGCGTCCGAAAATATAAAATGGCCGGAATCGTAATCGTTACGAACGGGCTGTTATGTCGTTGCGTTAAAGTGGCATCCGAAAATATAAAATGACCGGAATCGTAATCGTTACGAACGGGCTGCTATGCCGTTGCGTTAAAATCGTTGCGAACGAGCTGTTATGTCGTTACGTTAAAGTGGTATCCGAAAATATAAGATGGCCGGATCGAACCGTAATCGTTGCGAACGGGCTGCTATGTCGTTGCAGTAATGAAATTATAGCGTCCGAAAATGTAAAATGGCCGGATCAAATCGTAATCGTTACGAACGGATTGCTATGCTGCTGTAGTAATAAAGTTATAGCGTCCGAAAATATAAAACGGCCAAAAGCTATAAATCGTGGCATTCGAAAATATAAAATGGCCAGGTTCGTAATCGTTACGAACGAGCTGCTATGCCGTTGCGATAAATAAGTAGCATTTTAAAACGTAAAACGGCCAGGTTGCGAACGAATTATTATGCTTTTACGTAGCAATAAATAAACGGTATCCGAAAATATAAAATGGCCGAATCGAATCGTAATCGTTATAAACGAGTTGTTATGCCGTTGCATTAAAGTGGCATTCGAAAATATAAAATGGCCGTTACGAAAAATAAATAGCGTCCGAAAACGTAAAACGGCTAAGCCGTAATTGTAATTATTATAAGCGAATTGTAATGCCGTTGCATTAAATAAGCGTTACGAATACGGTATTATGCCGTTATAATAAATAAATGGCATTCGAAAATGTAAAATGGCTAGATTATTTATCGTCGTAATCGTTACGAGCGAATTACTATGCCGTTGCATTAAAATGGCATTTAAAAACGTAAAATGGCTAGAATTATTACGTAACGTTTAATTAATTGCGGCATTCGAAAAAATAAAATGGCCGAATCAAATCGTAATCGTTATGGGCGGGTTATAATTATAACCGTTATAAACGCGTTATTATGCCGTTATAATGGCTAAAATGCCATCCGAAAATGTAAAATAACCAAATAATTCGTCGTAAGTAATGCGAATAAATTATTATGTCGTTACGTCGAATAAATAACGTTCGAAAGAAATTAATAAATAAAATTAATAAATAAAGTTAATAAATAAAGTTAATAATAAAAGTTAATAAATAAAGCTAATAAAAAAAAAGCGTATCAATTAAACGGCTAAATCGTTATAATGAAATTAATAAATAAAGCCGTTAATAAATATCGTAAATTATGCCGGCATTTTTGGTTTTAAAACAAAATCCTAAAAAAAGAAGGGCTATTTTAAAATGAAAAGAATATATCGAAATCGTTACGTAAAATTAATAAATAAAGCTAATAAATAAAGCTAATAAATAAAGCTAATAAATAAAGCTAATAAATAAGAAAAAGAACGTATCGATTAAGCGGCTAAATTGTTGCAATAAAGTTAATAAATGGAATTAATGAATGGAATTAATGAATGGAATTAATGAATAAAATTAACGAAGGAAATTATTAAATAAAGTTGTTAAACGAAAAAAAGAACGTATTAATTAAGCGGCTAAATTGTTATAATAAAGTTAATAAATGAAGTTAATAAATAAAATTACTAAATAAAGTTAATGAATAAAGTTAATAAATAAAATTAATAAATGGAGTTACTGGATAAAAAAAAAGGCGTACCGATTAAGCGGCTGGATCGTTACGATAAAAATAATGAATATCGCGAACCATGCCGGCGCTTTTGGTTTTGGGGACAAAACCCTAGAAAAAGGGGGGCTTTGTTAGGGTATGGCGTTACGTAATCCCTATAGGGGCTCGTAAGGGATATAAATACAGGTCCGTACGGCTTTTGGGCTTCCTAGAATCCTAGAAGGTCAGGTTTTAAACTATTATTAATACGAAAGGTTACCCTGGCACTCTAATCCTACATAAAAACTGACAAAGTCTCCATATATTCGTAACTTCAATAGCAAAGGGAGTATAATCATCAGAGATGAACCTGATACCATATATGTACCATTCAAGCATAATGATCGCATCCATAGAGCCGTCCCTGACTAGGACGTGCCTTGGATACACCTTATTCATATAAGAAGAATATGTAGATGAGTATCCTAGTGGTTGACGCGGAGAAAAGGACCCTATGACCCCAGCCACCTTAACACCTTTCACCACGGCTCCGAATTCACAATTCTTCCATCTCAACTTCACCTCACACTCATCCTCTCTACATCTTTTTATGAACTTGAAACTTCTCTCTCGGAACTTTCTAATCACGAGAACTTCTGTTTATACCTTTCAGATATAGCCCGAGAGCGCAGGGTCATCCGCTACACATCTACTGGGCTAATTGATTCGCTTTGCTACGATAAACCTTCTCAAGTTTCACTGGCCTGCCGTATTCCCTGGCTCATTTGCACGAGATTGACTGTAAGTTGATCACATGACCAGACTCGGGATTCCTGCTGCCTGAGAGCTTCACGGGACCAAGCCTTCCCCCTCCGTACGACTTTCTCACGCGCTGCTAGACCATCCTTTCTACAACTACCATTACACTTCTATCATTTGGTCACTCTTGTTCATTTCCATACACTCCAACTTCCTACCATACCTACGAAGTATGCAATTTTGAGAACTCTGCAACCTGACCTTCGACTACTCTTATTGACCTTGTCTTCATTCTCAGATACAGACACTGAAGATCTCTACATCCTTCACACCATCAACAACGCTTTCTACGAATATTTTCTTCTACGTGTTCGTCTTTTCGTACAGACTTTGTTCTTGATTAGTACCACTACAAGAATGGATGCCATGTGGAACATCGTCGCGCGAGTCATCTTTGCAGCCGTCCTGCTCTGCCAGGCATTCGGAGCCGCCTACTTCGCAAATGTCACGAACCGCCAGATTCGGCCTTATCTTGATGCTCACATGGAAGCGGACGCCCGTACGGCGCTGCTGGTGTTCATCTATCTCTTCCTATCCGCCGCGTCAGCTAGCGGTAGCTCCGTTGTCACGATCCTCTCAGCTCTCAAACCCGCTGAGAAGAAACCCGCCTCCTGCTGCCACTTCGTTTGGACGGCCATCAAAGTGTGCTTTACCCTCGCAATGATTGCTATGGGGATAATCACCGCCAAGGCTTCGTGGGCCTGGAGACGCCTTTTTGAGATCAATGGCGAGGACTACCTCGCGCAGCAATCGTATGGCCTGGCAGTAATGATGACCATCTTCCTTACCATGGTTGCTGCTTTTTTACTTGGCTCAGCCTTGGTGTGCCTGGCAACTTTCGTGGCCAAGCGCAAAACCGGCGCAGTTTCTACCGCCAACCCTTCACATAATGATATTGAAGGCCAGAAGGGAGCCGTCGATGTCATCAAGAAGGAAAACAGTATGAACGATTGAGATCATAAGGAGATCGATACACTGATGTAAGCACTGTATTATAACACTATGTTTTTCATGGTCTAACTTAACTGCTAGTGTTTCTTCTCTGGTGAAAGCCATTCCTACTTTGGCTGTCGATACTGGACTGTTAAGATGGGATCGTCACCATGTACGGCACATGATAGTCTTGTGGGAGTTTGAGGTACACGGTGATTGCACAGCAAGGCAATATCAATGGTCCATATGGCATATTAGGAGACAGGACGTCAAGCTCTAGAACTCATTCTACTTTACTGCGTGAGATTAGCAATGCTTGTCTCTCGCAATGAACAATTAATAGTCTTCCGCGCCTAGTGAAGTGATTTACACTAGGTGACGAGCTCAATATAGGCGTATTCAACTTACCAGATGTACACCTTCTACCACTGTGCGTTAAAGTACGATCCTCATATATAGATAAACGGCAAACCATGTGACCCAGTGTACTGTCACCATCTTCTAAATCCACACTGTCACTATCTTCCAGACGTACTACACAGTTACCCGGGGGAGGGAAGGGTTGCTGGTTACCGGCCGCTGAAGTGAGTCACTCGTAACCTGTTACTTCAACAACCTACACGGTTCGGCCAAACTTCTTTATCCTCAACTCACTGGGACTTTCTCAACCATTACCTCTTCCACATTGCAACAACTTCAATTGCTACTTCATCAACCTGAATCCACTCAACCTCTCGACTAGGTTATACCATCTCTCATCTGAACGATTACAGCTCTATCCATTTGTTCGAGACCAGTAAGAGTTCTCAATCTCTACCTACATCGACATCAGACGCCTGTACTGACAGAAAAACAGAGCTTCTCGTCTCGCGTGAACAATCAGCGAAACCACAATCCTCGGTTCCTTGAACCTTATCAGTGTATGTATGATCTTTTAGTCCCGGTCACCTGATTACTTCGAGGGCTTCAAGCACACCCTCAACCTCTTCCACATCCATATCTACCCAACTTCTCTCACTTTCATACCTACCAACTTCTCCCACCTCCATACCCACTCAACCTTTCCCACTTCCATTCCCAACTTCTTCCACCACTCGTACTTCTATCGTACACATACGAATATTTCCATCAATCGTCAACTACTCTACGAGTGGCGACGAGCAGCAGAGTCTCTTCTAACGACTACATCATACAGACATCGTGAAGAGCATTCCTGCCTCTCTCGGAACCCTGTACACACACATTACACACGGCTCTCCACGAGAAAACTCAGAAGTCATGGAAGCTCTGTGGTTGATTGTCTTTCGGATTATCCTATCCGCCATCATCTTGGGCCAGACAATCGGCACTGCCTACTTTGCTACCGTCGTCAACCACGAAATCGGCCCCTACTTCGTATCGCAGGCCATGGAAGCAGAAGCGAAGAGAGCGCAGCTCATATTTGTTTACCTCGTCCTCTCGACAATTGCGACTGCCATCAGCTTCTTCAACCTTGCCATGTCGATCTGTACGTGCGGCCAGAACCGCAAAGAGAAGAACCAGGCCGCTTTCTGCCGCTCCCTCTTCACGTTCATCATGGCATGTGTCGGTGTTGTCGTCATTGTTTTCGCCATTATCTCGGCAAAGACTTTGTGGCTGTGGTCGCCTTATTTTCACGCCAATGGGCAGGATAACCTCGCTCGCAAGGCTAGAGAGCTGGCGGTGCTCATCATCGTGGTTCTAGCAGTCAACGGTTGTGTGGTGCTCTTCTCCATCGGCGCCTGCCTCGTAGCCTGCGTCGCCAAGCGGGGCTCCGAGGCAACAGATACCAATGAGGCTGCCGACAAGATGAGCCAGGAGCAAGTTCACGGGGACGTCGAAGCCCAGCTGGGAGTGGCAGGTACGATCCAGCACCCGGAAAAGGCGGTCGTCCCCAAGGAGCGTGAGACAAACAACAGTGTTACTTCACTCTGAGAGCATGGCATCCGCATTTCACATACGCTTAGTAAGTACAAATAACCATTCGCCTCTGATTTCATCTCATCATCTAACCTCTGTAAAGGAGCCTATCAACGGAAATGAAAGGAATCAAAGTACGTAGACCATTGCGGGTCAAGTGCTTGTTCTCACAGAACAGTACGTTGTGTGAGGGTTGGATTCGGAGTTAGCCGTTGGAACGTGGAGGGAGTTTGAGGAAAAGCGGGGTTGGTAAAGGGGATAGGGGAGGGGGAGGGGCAACTGGGCGCAACGTGAGCAATTGGGAGCGGGATGATGTTGACCATGAAGGACTGCACATGGGATAGTTGTGGATTATAAACAGATGCTATCAGTATTCTAATCTGAAGCATAGATTCAGGGGCCTTCTGTATCAACGAAGTTATGTGATCTACATATGTCAATCCCTAGACTAATTGGCCTTAACACTACTTACTGGTGATGTTGATGAGACAAAAGTGAAAGGCTAACATGGAGTCCCATAGAGTAATCGAAGGATAGACACATAATTGTCACGGTAGACCAGCCATTGAGATTTTGTCTATTCTGTGCAGTACTATGTTATCTATCCTACCCATATATCAATCATGCTATCGTAAAATCGTGAATCAAACCAGCAGCCCGTCGTCATTCATTCGACCCCGTACCTTTTATTTGGCCCCGCCTCCCCACCCCTCCCCTTATCATCGCCCGATAACCCCCCTCCCACTTCACTTCTGCTCGCCACCAACACAGACAATGCGACCCTCGAGCCGAGGCGCGATAGCCTTGGTCCAGTCGACCTCGAACTCGCCCTCCTGGAGGTCGTCGACGACGCGGCACTCGACGCCAGCGAGGCGGGCCCACTTGCCGAAGACGCGGCGCATGATCTGCATCTCGCGATCGATCAGGTCGATGGCCCTTCTGACGTCCGCCTCCCGCCGTTTGTCGCTGTCCTTTTCGTCGCCCTCGTCCTCGTCCTCGCTGTCGGACTCGTCAAGCGGCATGGCTTCCGCCTTGCGCTCGCGGATCCGCTGCGGCGTCCACTCGTCCCAGCCGCCGGGTGCGGGAGCCTTGGTCGTAGTCTTGGCCTTGGTCGGCGTGGTCGGGGAGGTGGGGTCGCGCGTGGAGCCGACCTGGTCGGCGACCTTGGTCCAGTAGCGGCCCATGTTCTTGCCCCAGTACTTCCACTGGCCCATCACCTTCAGGCTCATGAAGTACTGGCGGAGCATCATGGAAATCAGGATACCGTTTTCCTCGGACACGATTTCCTCCGCCGCGCCGCCTTCGGACTCGATAAGTAAGCTAACAAACCCGTCCTTGCCGCGGCCCATATAGCCTCGCGTTACGAGCCTGTATTTCTTCGCCATGTCTATCGGCATACCGCCGATAGTTGCCGATTCAATGCGCGCGCCCACGGGCTTCCGGGCATCGAACTCGAATGTCATGTTGGATACTTGAGGGAATCGCCCTTCCAGTGCGGGGTACTGGGACACGCCGTTCTCCAATGCATCCCATATCGCCTGGCCGGTGACCCTGAGCACTACGACGGGGTCCTCGAACGGGAAGCAGTTCATGATATCCTTGAGCAGAATTGGTCCCGGGGCATAGACTTGGTCGCCGCGAATTGTACCTGAGGCCATGATGACGCAATCGCCGGTATAGTAATGCCTCATGATATCGCAGACCCAGTTCGCAATATTGCTCTCCCTCAGACGAACGGTTCTGAACCTGGCATCGAGCGGAGCAGCTGTGTATCCGATGGGCTTCTCAAGGGTTTTCTTGAGGTTGGCGGTCAGCTTGTCCACTAGGTGGACGGTCTCGGGGTGCTGAGGGATCGCAGAGGTAACATCACGCCGTGTAATGTCGAAGTCCCATCTGCTAGACTCATCGTTCCGTCGCCGAGCCTCGATATAACTGAGCTGTTTGAAGTCGGTACCTGAGCGTAGAACGTGGGTCCCCTTGATATAACTATGATTATAATAATGGTCGTGACCACCAAGGATAATGTCGATTATTCCGTCAGTTTGCTCAGCCAGTTTGTTGTCATTTGGTTCACGCATGTGCGTGACAGCAATGACAATCTCGGCACCCTCGGCACGCAATTGAGGCACGAGCTCCTTTGCCGTCTCACTAGCAGACTTGTAGATGAGGTCGGGTGGGAGACTGTTGATGGTAGCTAGCCACTCCCGTTCACCCAGTCCAATCAATCCGATCTTGATGCCATTGGAAGAAGTTATCATATGAGTTTTCTTAGCATTCCCAATTGGGACAGAGTCACCCAGTGCCGGATCGAGCACGTTGGCGATCAGCCATGGGAACTTGCATTTTGAAGCCAGATGTCTGAATTTCCGAACACCAAAGTCGAGGTCGTGATTCTATCCGATCAATAAGACTAGGTAGAAGATGATACAGGCTGATAAGAGCACTTACACCCAATGCCGCTGCATCCGTTCCAATATTATTCAACAACGGAACCATGTGATCACCTAGATACCTCGTCAGTTTCACCCTTGTTTATAGTCTGACACGGCAAGAAAGAGCCACCTCCTTCCCGACCAATGCCGAATGATGAGGTACTCCTGTATGAGCGCAGATGGCACAGATCATTGACGGTGTCCTAAGCAACAACATACCCTTCGTGACAGAGCTCTCCAAGCTCGGGTTAAACGCATCTCCAGAAAACAGAGTAATGGGATCAGGTTGTCCTTGGAATTTCTCGTCTTCTCTGTAATGCTTGATGAGGGTCATGAATCGAGCCACACCGCCTACGGGCTCCGCTGACGACGAGTCGACATGATAGACGTCATTGTAGTGCAGAATCCTCAGGTCCGGAGGGCTATCGTGAGGGCCTGAGCTGTAGGTGACCGACTCATCGGGGGGTGGTTTCGTCCTCTCTGGCATCGTGCAAGACCTAATCTAAACCTTTGCGTCTGGATCTAAATGTGAAGTGGCAGGACTGATTGATTTATGAGTAATGGAAGCTGCGGTGTTGGGCTCCTGTCAACGGTTTTAGGGCAAGTGAGCCTGTGCAGGTGGCATGTGCTGCTGCGCTGTCTTGGTGGGGCTTATAGCGTTGCTGTTCAAGATTGGCAGGGACAGTCTACATACAGAGGGGCCCTAGCTTCCTAGGGTGCCTTAGGTTGTCTGCCAAGCTCATGCAACGGTCCAAGTCAGCCAATGACAGACCAGCTGTTTGAAACGCCCCTAAATCCAGGGCATTATGTAAGACGTAACCCACTCCCGTCACAATGCCCCTCCCGGCCCTCATGCCATTCGTCCCCATCCCCGGCCCACATGAGGCCGGGCCCCGACTTTACAGCTTTCACGCAGCCAGGACGGTCCGCTGACGGGCCGCTGCATTGGTTTCAAAAGCCGGAGGCTCGGGCGGCTAGTTGCCGTGATATTGTAATATCAAGCCGTTGGTAGCTGATTACCTAGGTACTTACTCATTGATACTCACAAGTGCAATCGCACCTTGTTTCTTGTGTTAAGTTTTCACTCTGTCTCTGGGGTTCTACCTTCATTCCATTCCATCTCCAGCACCCTCCGTCTAAAAAGTAAAAGCTACGTATATTCTTATAGATTGTCAATGTATGAATCATGGCCCACCAAGTAGGTTAGATCCAGTGCCAGGTTATCCAACACACGTAACAAGGCAATCGAGACCCAAGCTGGCTGTGAGAACAAACCTGCCACTGTTAACACGCAACTAACCACCACTCGTCTTGCGTAGCCCATGTGCCCTAGCAACCAAGGCTGCCAAAACGGCGATGACAGCAAATCCCGTCGATGCCATAAAGCTATATCGAATGCCGTCGTAGTACACCATTCGAGCTTTGAGCTGTACGTCCGGGGGCAACTCTCTGAGAGCGTCAACAGAGTGTCGGATCGCGTCGACGACCTAGGGGACTCCAATGTCAGTGCCTCCAACTGGAAAAGTTCAATAGAAAGAAAAGGGCCGTACTGTCCATTTATCAGGGACATCACTTAGAACACGCGGCAGCTGAGTGCTCAGTGTAGTTTGAACTATGGCGGACGTCATTGAAACGCCCCACACCGTACCCAAAGAACGAATGAGGTAGACGGTAGAGGCAGATACTGCATGATCTGGGAGTTTAGGGTTAGCAAGTTTCTCGCATCAGGGGAGGGGAGTAGGCTACGCACCAGTATGCTCGAAAGTAGCCAATGACGTGAACAAAATACCAGGATACACAATCCCTTGTCCTAAATTAGCCGGGAAGATATACACGAAATACTTCCAATGGGTGTCGCCAAAAGCGAGGGATGCAACCAAGGCGTTACCAATAGCCATCAGAAGAGCACCGATGCGGACAAGGGCTATGAGCTTGCCCCATCGCGACATGACGACTCCTGCGATCAATCCTCCAATAGGCGTAGCAAGTGATGGAATTGCTAGACGGGCACCCGCCTTGGTAGGACTATCCAAGAGGACCACTTGGAAGTATAGAGGGAGCATGAACAGATACTAAAAGACATAAGCCCTCATTCAGTCAGCTATGGGTTGAGGAGCACTTGCCGCATACGCAGATAAACCAACACACAGATTGGCTACCTGGGTAGAGATAGGGAGTCGACCCTTGAGCAAATGGAGCGGGATAATGGGGATGGCAGTCGTCTTTGCCTCGACTAGGACGAATATTCCAATGAGGATAACACTGCCGGCCAAGGTCCCTATTACCCATGGACTGCTCCAGGGGAGTTCGTTCCCACCAAGGCTCAAACCAACGAGCTGGACGGATATCGCCACCACCAGAAGAAGAGACCCAGAAATATCAACAGCCGACCATAGGGTCCGCAGGCTTGAGCCTTGAGTAAAGTCGTTATGCTGGTTCTCGACGACCATATAGCCCAGCACCAAGGCGACCACGGCGACGGGGACCTGGAGCAGAAAGCACCACCGCCAGCCAATGGCGTCAGCGATGGAACCGCCGAACGAGGCCCCGCAGATGGCGCCGAAGCCGGCTATTCCGTTCTGGAGCGCCTGGTACACTAGAAGTATCTGGAGTTAGAAAGGGCGTCTTTGTGAAGATTCTGGCGAGTTCGGGGGGATGATCAGAGCGCGGGGCCCTTTCCAATAGGTCTTCAGGGCCATCTATCTAGAAGTACAAGACGACAATGGGCAAAGGGACTTACTGCCTCGCCTGCGGAACGGGATCATGTCCGAGTTGACGATGGTGGCCATGGTCATGAGGCCGGCGCCGCCGATGCCGGTCAGGGCGCGCGCGCAGTTGAGCAGGACGACGTCGCGGGCGACGGCGCACCCGAGGCAGCCGAGGCCGAACGTGACGCTGGCGATGAAGAAGCAGACGCGGCGGCCGAAGATGTCGGAGACGCGGCCGTAGAGGGGCTGGAAGGCCGTGCTGGTGACCAGGTACGAGGTGGTGAGCCAGGACGCCGTGTTGGCCGCGTCGAATTCGGAGCTGATGACCGCGTACGTCGCCGCTGTGATGGTGCCGTCGAACCCGTACAGGAACACGTTCGACATGATGGCCATCTCGATCCAGTAGAAGTGCCGCGGCGGCTTCCACGCCTCCTCCTCGGGCGGCGCAATGGCCAGGAGCGGCTGTGTCTCAACAGAAGCAGCTGCAGCAGCTACGCTGTTGCCGTTGCCATTGCCGTTGCCATTGCCATTCTGGTAATGGCCACTTTGGGCCGCTCCGTAGCCGTTCTCCGCGAAATCAGGTCCTGGTTCACGACGGTGCTCCGAAGGCGGTGTTTCGGCCATTCCTAGATAAAGAGTGGCTATAGCTATAGTGCAGTAATTGATATTTCTATAGAATGTAAGAGCTTGGCCGTGATTGATTACTGCCGATAGTCATTGGATCTTGCGATCTGCAAATTTACGTTGTGGACAGGAGTGACCTAGATCATCTTGGTGCACACATATTGACGATCGGGTTTCAACTTCGATATATGCATAAATAGCACAGCTTGTCAGATGCATAGCCTCGACAATGGAATTTTTCTGATGATGTGTAGTTCTATGAAAAACAACCCGTCGCGGAAGGGCGATCGCTTCCAAGGGGGGTAGGTCTGATTGGCCCTTCGAAGAGGATATCCTCTCTTTTCGGCATCACGCAAGTTTAGATTCAATCTCACTCTTGCACAGTTCGTTATTTTGGTATGTGATTGGAGTTTACTCATACAAGCTGGACAAGTCAACGATGGTGTGATTGTGCCCCTGTAGCACATCACAGGACTGAATCTACACCACACTATAGTTAGTGTCCCCTTAATACTTATACTACATTCATCGTCGTTTCTTTATTGGCGGACGGCTTATCCCATTGACGGATGGCTCACGCGGTCGATCATGATACTACATGCAATTAAGCCGCTTGGGTGTACCGCTCTATGCCACGATCCTGCCCAGGACTTCGATTATACCGACTTCCCGCAATGATGCAATACACCATGGCGTCATCGTTGACTAAGGGCCGTACAATTAGGATAGAAATAAATATCATTCAAGTCGGAACAGGATTTCTCTATGCTCAAAGACCCCCCCGAATCGGTTTCACATGCTCTATATTCTGTAATCATACGCTACATAAAATCGACATTTTCAAGAGTCGACACACTCAAATTAAGAGGGGCTATCTAGGGTTTTTGTTATACACCAAGGTTGATGTACCCTTCTAAACTTTAGAGCCATGGAGTCAACGGCTGACGCATCCAGCGCTAACCCCGCTGCCTTCGGTCGTCGGATCCCACCATGAGAGGCACTTGGAGCGCCGCCGTGCTTTGCAGCACCGTCGCCCACCTAGCCAACGCTGATTGGCAGTTCCGGTCGCGGCCCGATCTGAACCCGCCGCGGCTGAACATCACCATCCCGGCGACCCGCGACGTCGAGCAGGGCTACCTGTTCGTGGCGCCATTCGCCGGCCTGCCGGACACGCCGACCGAGCAGCACGGCCCGCGGCAGGCCGGCCCTTACATCTTCCGCGACGACGGGGACCTCGTCTGGTCCGGCTACGGCATCTACAGCATCTGGTCGACCAACTTCCAGGCCGGGCGCTGGGACGGCCAGGACGTGCTCTTCAGCTTCGAGGGCGACCACAACCCCGGGTACGGCCACGGTCATGGTCACATCACCTTCATGGACCGCCACTACGAGACCATCCGCGAGCTGCGCGCCGGCCGCCACAAGCTGGTCGATAAGCACGAGTTCATCATCATCGACGAGAAGACCGGCCTCATCCAGATCTACCAGCCCGTGCCGCGAGATCTCACTCCCTGGGGAGCCAGTCCCGAACAGCAGTGGATTGTCAATGCTATCATCCAAGGTGATTGCGTCCCGCCCCGTTCTAGCTCGGCATGTATCCCAATGCAGAGAGGTAGAGGCTGACAATGAGTTAGAGCTGGATATCGCAACCGGGGAAGTCCTGTTCGAATGGAGCAGTCTCGACCATGTTTCACCTGATGGTCAGTAGCATCGTGGTGATTGGTAGCTATCCCTCTGGATTTAGCTGACCTGAATGTCCCATGTAGAGGCCATTCTGCCCATCAATCCTGGACAAGCGGGTTCGGGCTACAACAGTTCCGACGCATGGGACTATTTCCACATCAACAGCGTCGACAAGGACGCCGAGGGAAACTACTTGATCTCCGCCCGTGATGCCTGCAGTATTCATAAGATCAACGGAACCGACGGTAGCATCATCTGGAAGCTCGACGGAAAGGCCAGTTCGTTCCACGTCCCCAAGAACGCGACCTTCTGCTTCCAGCATCACGCTCGCTGGCTGGAACAGTACGACGACATCGAGGTTATCAGCCTCTACGACAACAGCGCGCATGGCACCGAGCACGGCGGCGGTCACGAGGTCCACACCGCGCCCACCAGCAGCGGCAAGATCCTTAAGCTCAACACGACGTCCTGGGAGGCCGAACTGGTGCAAGACTACCTGCCCCCGGACGGCCTTCTTTCCAAGTCACAGGGTTCTACGCAGGTGCTTCCTAATGGCAACGTCCTCGTGAACTGGGGCTCCGAAGGCGCCCTAACCGAGTATCTTCCCAAAGGAACGCCGATCTTCCATGCATATGTGGACTCGGGAATCCTCGGCGTCGCCGCCGAGAACTACCGCGCCTTCCGCTACAACTGGACCGGCCTGCCGAACGAGGAGCCCGCCATCGCGGCGCTGAGCTCCGACGACGGCACCACGCTCTATGCCAGCTGGAATGGCGACACTGAGACCAAGCTCTGGCGCTTCTATGCTCATGGCGGCGATGGCTATGGTGGCAAGACACTTCTCGGCGAGGCTTACCGCACGAGTTTCGAAACACAGCTGCAAACGCCCCATGCGAAACTGCTGGGGGTCTTCGCTGAGGCTGTAGACGCCCGTGGCAAAGTACTTAGCGTCACTAGACCGACCACCATTGAGCCGAAGATCCTACCCCCTATTCTTGGGGAGACCAAACCCCACACCATCACCGACTGGGCTGGCCTCCAGAACCAGGGCCCTCTTCTCAAGGTTCAGTAACCTGTATATGATTTGGTCAATCCGAAGCTGCGCGTCTCAATCAAACAATGTTCGAGCTTCGTATTAACAAACGCCTATAGGGGCTTGGTGCCAGAGTAATCGTGGCCGCAAGCTATTCATCTTGGGAGTATTATATTCTTTCACGCTCATTGCCATACTTCTTGACCACATTCTCTTTGGATATGTAGCACCTGTCCTGTACACACTCGATGAAATTATAATTACAACAACAATTCGCTACTCAAAGATAGCCAGGTTATAGATACAAATGAATATGCCCTTGGTCTCCAAGGGAGATACCTATTTCCTACGCCCTGGGCCCCAGTCGAAACAATACCCTGCCAGCTTCAATACACCGTCCCTTTCAAAATTTGGCAAAGCCATTGCACCAGCAGAATGAACCATTGCATAGTATGCAATGTTATAGACTTCATGCGCCTTATGCATGTAGTATGGATAAGGTGACCGGCGTAGCAAAGATTCGATCTCATCTTTGACCACGCGGAAGCGCTCCATCGCAAGGCAATGAATCGCTAGGAGGTTGTTGTTGAAAACTTTTGAATCCGCCTGTAGTCGTATTTCCAATTGCGTCGCTAGGTCAGACACGGAGTTGAATTGCGTCCCCTGTGCTTTTCCTGGTTTCAGGAGAGAGTAAACCTCTAGCATGTTGAAGTTATAGTCTTCGTCTTGGTCCTCCAGCTTGTTTAGCAAGCATCCAGAAAATACCGCCATGTCCCGGATCTTCTTCTTTCTAGCTTCACTACTGGTAGTGGCAACTGGAAGATTCATGCGGCGGTTCGCGGCCCATAAAGACGGCGAGGCTCCCATCGTCAGACAATATAACCTGAGGCGTCGCTGTTCGGAAGACTCAGTCAGGTCCAGTACAGTAAAATTGGAATCTCCAACAAACATACTGCTTCCTGGCTGTATAGACATTAAGGTCTCCATGTCTTCCCAGGGTTTGCTTAGCTTGAAGGTTTCCTTGCATGCACGATACATATGGGCTGCGCATATCACAGCGCCATACGCATTCGTGAATGCGACAGAGAGTTTCTGGTACCTGACGTTGAGCCTGAAGAGGATCGTACCGTACAGAAGGGGCTGATGATCGTACAGATTATGCTTCTTCAACTTCCATCTGTGCTTTTTTCCGTACATATGCATATGCCCTAGCTGTTTATATGGTGACTGGGGTAGAGGTGGTTCCTTGAGCATCACACTTCCTTCAAGATAGATATGTAGACTGGGCATGGGCCTGTATCAAGTTGATAATTTGATTTTACTCGGGTGACTAGTATTTCGCCTATGGCTAGTCACGTTACACACGTATCCCAAATGAATATAACATGCCATGATAACGAGTAAAGGTCATGAGAGACTAGTGTGAGGGCATCGGTATATGGCAAGATCGGGGAGATCATTGCTGGATCATCATTTTCCGACTCATGCTATCACTCCACTCGACTAGACCGTAGAATCGGCTTATTTGGCCCATTTAACGGACAATCAAATACCCACCTACTTGATTCCACTTCCCTTAGATGCGGACGCCCTCATAGAGAATTTAATATCAGCGTGCCTGATTCTCTTTGCAACTATCACTATGGCTTTCTTACTTTGCGGATATGGAAGGACTCTCAAAGAGACGATTCAGGTATCGTGTTGCCGATTGATCTACATGATTATCGAAATAGGTTTCATCATCTTCACGGTCGCACTGGGAGTCATCGCTCGAAGGCTTCGTTGGCATGGTGGCGGTACTTCAAGACTGAGAAACTCGATGTTCTCGCGCGGATGCCCCATGGACTGGTTGAAATGGCCCCCCCAGGGCTCCTCATAGGTACTTGCTACATAACTGGTTCTGCCTCTGTCTCCATGATCTGCTATAGCTTACAGTGCAACTCGAAATCACATAAGTCCTACAACAACGCGAGCGGCACCCAAAGCTCAACACCGAAACGCTTCCAGGAAGACATTGGAGCCCAGATTACAGCAATTTATGTCGTAAGACAAAGCGTCGACGTTTGGGAAGATACCTGAAACTGTCTGGGGATGTTGCGATTGAGTGTATCGCAGGAACTAGAATTTTGCGAGAAAGTTGGTAAAATCCCAGGAATGACCATGGTGACACCAGCTGGCGAAGCTTCAAGGGACTATGTCAAGGAGAAGGAGGTTATACCCGCAACTTGAGTGTGTCCATTTGCGAGATACTACTTCCTGTTGTGGGAATAGTGTTGATGGGTATGTTTCCTTGTGGGGCGGGGTTAAAGGGGGGCGGATGCTATGCACCTTAAGGTTACTGGGAAAAGGGGAATGGTTCCAGCGAACTAGTGGATGAGTCCGTGTATTATCAAAAATGGGGGACAAGATCAACCTAAGGCAGCATGGAGATGTTGTGACACCTGAGTTTGACCAATGAGTATATTCGTGGACCGAGGTGGTGTGGATCATAGTAAGCCATCAAGGTTGAGCTTGATGACTGCCTAGTAAGCCATGCTAATTTGACTACACAATTATATTAAAGTTGAGTTATGCCCTGTTATCTGTTCCCCCTTTCCCTCCACATAATCGTTTCCCTCTTGTTCTTTTTTTACCCAGTTTGGCCCATCTCATCGTGACTATTTGGCACTTGGGTCTGTATACCTGTGTGTAAGCACCTTCATTTCCACCATCACGGCTCGCCCGGCCAGATGGAGTCGGCCAGCTGCCGCACCAGCTTCAGCTTCGCGACCATGTCGTCCCACGTGATGGCGTTGCCGAGGTGGTGGCTGGCGAAGCCGCACTGGGGGCTGACGCCGATGCGCTGAAGGGCCTCCTCGCGGGTCTGGCCGGCGCCTTGGGCGATGACGTCGGCGGCGGCGAAGACGCGCTCGCGCATCTGGGCCAGGTCCTCGAGCTGGGAGAACTTGCTGGTGATGACGCCGAGGACGACGTTCTTGTGGGGCGGCAGCTCCTTGAGGGGCTCGAACGTGCCCGCCCGCTCCGTGTCGTACTCGAGGAAGTACGTGTCGATGTCGATCTCGTTGAACAGCTTCGTCGCGATGCGGTCGTACCCGCCCTCGGAGAAGTGCCGGCTGTTGGCGAAGTTGCCCCGGCACAGGTGGATCCCCACGTGCAGATCCGCCGGCCGCGACGCGATGCAGTCGTTGTACAGCTTCAGGTACGAGTCGAAGAGCGCGTCGACGTCTTCGCCGTTCTCCTTAAAGCCTGTGAGCATTTTCTCGGAGCAGAAGTCTGCGGTTTTCCGAGTGGTTGGCAATGATCAGTTTCATCTTTCTTCATTGGTCTTCTTTGTAGCCTTGAGGAAAACGGGGGATAGCTCACATGCGAGGTTGGGATCATCGATAGTCACGTTCCGGCACCCGTTATCGTACAGAATTTGGAGCTCGGTGCGATACGCAACGGCAATGTCGGCGAAATATTCCGCATCGTTGGCATATACGTCCTTAGGGTACGCCTTCCCGTCCTTGTACCGCAAGTGGTACCATTCTGGCGCGGCCAAGGTGATCTTCAGCTCTTTCACTCGCTCCGGAGGAACCAAGCCCTTGAGGTAAAGCCAGTCATGGAGATACGAGGATCCCTTATGCTTGATCTTGCCGGTACACACGATAGTCTCGCCTGGCTTATGACCGGATTCGGCTGAAGCGCGCTTATTAGAATACGAATCTGGGTACAGAAATACTGTTGCAAGAGGGGAGGGCTATTGGTAAGGGAGAGAGATCGAGACGTACTGAACGCGGCAATATCTGGCACATACATGCGGAACATGTCCCACGAAGGATTCTGGATCTCCTCGAAGCCTTCGAGATTGGGGAAGAAGGTACCCCAGAACTGGTGGCGACGGTATTCCCCATCGTTCAGGGCGTGGTAGTTGAGATCGAGCTGCAGCTTAACTATGTCTTTGATAGACTGGTCCTCAATCTCATGAAGCTCCTTGTCCTGTGCAATTTCGAGGGCTTTTGCATTGTCCAGCTGCACACGCTTCGCGGTTAGGTTCGCCGGTCGGAGCAACGAGCCCATGTGCTCCGCACGAAAAGGAGGGCGTTGCTTGTTCGCTGGCATGTTTGGTGCTACACGTAGAATGAAGCGGTTGGAAAATAATCGACTTGTTGGGTGAGGGGTGAGGTAGGTGGTCGAACCAGTATACTCTCACGTCTTGTTAGAGTTTACAAGGTTACAAAGGTCGTCCTTCAGGTACAGATTTAGCCGAAGAACACAATCTTCTTATGATGAGGGGAGGATGGGCAGGAACCCGCCCCGGATATATCACATAATACTTGGGAAAGCTCGAGGAAGTAGCATCTCCTGACGTTGGCCACGACATGCACGTAATCCCACACATACTAACCAGGAATCTATAAAATAGGAGGCGCTATGGAAGCACTATGAGGCACTACGAGACATGGCTACGACTGCCGAAGCGTGCCGGCCCCGTTTAGTCACGGTAATCATCCAATACTAAGTCCGGGCTAGGAATCTAGCTCGCCCAATTCCCAATTCCCTGTAAGATATCCGCAAAGATTATCTTTGTTCGGTTCTCCTCGTTCTCCGAATGGTCACGTCTTGCCCCGTCCCGAGACTTAGCGCGTCTCTGTGCCCATCAACCCCGCATCAACATCGTCGCCCCGCCTATTTGTAACGGCTGACACTGCATTGCCCCTCGTTCCTTGGGAGGCTCGGACGTAGAGCAATATGGGAAACAGAGACCCGTTCTTGGAGACGTCGGAGGCGAAGTTATAACAACCGCTAGGTACGGTTATTCTGCAACGTGTGGGGAAAGGCCGGCGTCACATTATCCAAGTGGTGTTGGGGTAACATAGGCGTGTGCCTAGGTTGGGGGGCACGGTAATATCACTGATGCAACTCAATGCCAGGGCCGGACCAACAACGTATTGAGCCGGACTGGATTCGCAGAAATGGAATGCGCCATAGGTATGTCGGCCATGTCGTGTCTGCGTGCATGTACGCGTGCATATGCAGCAAGCACGTTGTCGAAGACTCGAAGTGCTTGCCCATCCTTCCCATCCTGGGTATTGAGCCTCTGGCGAGGTTGCGGGACTGCAGGCTGAACGGGCGGCGACGGGCTGAGGGGCCGAGTGGCCGACCACCACTCTCCATCTACACATCGGATGGGGAGGACTACATATCTGGTACACATCTCTTCCCCTATAGGGTGTGTGAAGTACTCTTGATGCAATGGATACCAATACATAATTTGGCGCTTCCATTCATATATTCACCAACATTGCTGATATGATACAAATGAAGGATTGAATAATCCACCTGCTAGTAATGTAATCTATTGCGCACTTATATACCCCCTATACTTACTTACCGTATACAATCAGCCCGAGCCATGAAGTCATCTAAGTATCTTCAATCTTCGCCTCTACCCCCGGTCTCCTGATCCTCAACATCACCTTTCCGCACATCGGCCAAACACTTATCGAACACCTCCGCGACGGTGGTCGCGCTCTTCAGATACGTGAATGTCATCTTCTTCTTCTTGCACTTAGCAAGCTGCCGCTCTGTCGTAGTCGAGTTCCGTATCCGGCGCCCGTTCATCGAGTAGCTAGCCAAATCACCCAAGTGAAGCGTGGTATTTCCGAAGTCAATGCTATCAGGCTCACCCAGCCCTAAAGCCCGCCCGCGCATGAAGTTGCGCCAGATCTGCTTGCGCTCATGACCCTTCAATATCTCGTAGCATAGCGCTAACTGTATACGTGACTTAAAGGCCTCATCGAAAGCCCCGACGCGGTTCGTGGTGAGGATCAGGATGCCTCCATAGTACTCGAGGGCGCATAGGAAGACGGACACGAGCGTGTTCCGATTTAAGTCCTGCCGGGAGCGCTGCTCAAGGAAAACTTCGGTCTCGTCGAGCATGACACAATCCCAGATTCCCCAACGATGAAAGACGGACTCCAAGTATTCTTCAACCTCCTCGGGTTCAGTCCCAATATCGCCACACTTCAGTCCTCTTGCCATAGTCGTCACAATAACCCCAAAGCCCTTCGCAATAGCTTAACGGAGAAACGGCGAAATTTTGCCATGGATTCTGATACACCCTTCACTACATGGTATTCGGGCAGCAGGGGTATGATAGGGGTAATTGACATTCCAATCAATGAAAGGATATAGTACATGGCGGATATTAGCAGATCACGACCTATTGAAATCCCCCATCCATTAGTTGTTGCATATCAAGAATGTGGGTGGAAAGGAAAGACAAGTGGTAATGCGCTCTTCACAGTTTCACACACTACAGACTGACAAAGAATAGTTTGGCCTGTTCGAGCAAGAAGTTATTAACCTATGAGGACCAATCTATCTCGTTATAGACTTGGTGACAATAGTTGCTCGCTCGGAACCGCGAACGGATTCAACTTCATCGAAGAGCTACGCCGTATTCTCAACGAACGGCCCAGTCAAGCTACAATGACAAAGGTCGAAGAAAATTCTACTTGCTTATGAAACGGACTGGCTCAGGATTCTACCTGTTTAAGCTTCGAGCTCTGTCATTTTGGGCCTAAGTCAACAGGGTTAAAAAGACCACACGGAAAGTCAATGTAGCAGGCGGTGACAAGACGTGTCCTTACGAATAAGGTGAAAGTTTCTAGGCAGTCACAAGGGGGGCACTCAAGAATTTCTAGATAGTAACTTGCCGTCCTACCTCTGTCCTCTCACCACCTGGAATATTTCCAAAAAGGAGCAAATGATGAAACGATGTGAGCTTGAAACTTCTGATATACATAGATAGAGAACCCTTTCGCTAGGTAGATTAATCCAGTGGCCGTGGATTACTGCCTCGTTTCAACTACGCCGATACAAGCACCATATGATACCATCATTATCTAGTTGGCTTATGTTCCATGCAAGACCCGTGGTGCTAACTGCAATTATGGGGTATCTTAGGAAATATCAAGAATGATAAAGCGCCCCGGTGGAAATGATCGCGGACCACGAATATATATATGAAGGTCGTATGAATACGAGATGGTAAATTTCTATTCCAACAGTTGTTACGAGTTGGAAAACGCATGGACTTTGATTATATATCCCGGACAGTTGATGACACCAGTGTCTAGTCTATCATTTCACTTAAACCGCAGTCCCCACGTCGATGCGGATATCGGTGCGCACGTGTATATCACCCGGCGCTATTGGAGCTGGAGCTTCTGCGCAGGAATTATTGTCGGTAGCTTGCGCGTGCGGTGTTGAGGACGGGGTGGTGTTATCATTCTCTCCTGTACGATCATGGCGTTCTCGGTCGCTGCCTTTGGAGGCAGAGTGGTTCCCTGTGATTTCGACCCGCGTCAGGGGAATATCATCGTCGTGGGTACCATCAATCTTTGAGGCATTGATGCTCGTTGGTACAGTCCACATGTGGTTCAGGCTGGCGACACGCATAAAGCCGCGGGAGCTCCGCTTCCCAGAGGAGCCCTGTACCACGCTCGAGTCGTGAACGTAGCTGTGGCTAGCCTTCCTCCTCCTGTACTGCCTGACTATCTGGGGCACGATCACGGGAAGACATGCGCACACTATCGCTGTAGTCTCTTCGGCTGCGGTCAGGATGAGAAAAACGGCGACACCATCTATCCATATCAGTGCGTAAGTAGGTGCTTCTTTCAACACCCCCGCCACATCAACACGAGTATTCAAAAGGTGCTGTAATATGAACTCACAGCTTGTATCGTCTTGATCGTCGGTATGAATAACGAGAACTAAGACACGAGCCAGTTCAAGGACACAGGCAACTAGACCAATGCCGAACACAGCCATGAGGCCACGCTTCTTGCTCTTGTTGAGTCTTAACCTGGAGATAGCCCAGATTGGTAGTAACAAGAGGCTGAAATCGGATAAGAGGCTGAATATCAAAGGTAGCGCGACATTCAGTACGGTCGTGACGTTACACTCGCCCTTCATATCCCCAGGAATCGGTAGGTGCTGGTAACGCTGGAAGTATCGGATGAAGTACCACTGAACGGGCTTGCATTGAAAGAGGTAAAAACTCGTACTGCCGAAGAACCAGAGGACGACGTAGACGAAGTTGGCCCACCAGAAGATGCTTAGTGGTGAGCTATGCGACACAAGGAAGAGTCGCTTGTAGAAGAAAAGTAGCGTCATCTTAATACAGGCGAAGAAACTACTCATCAATACCATCGTGATCCAGACATGCTTTCCCCACACGGCATGGTCAGTACGCACGGAAGGAAGGGGGGGGGGGGGGGGGGGGGAAAAAAACACAA
>JAKJXP020000023.1:412790-518740 GCA_022225965.2 Diatrype stigma | reverse complement strand
CCTCCCCCCCCAACCCCCCCTCCCCCCCTCCTTCGGGGGGGGGAGGGGGGGCTTTTCCACTCCGGCAGACCCGTAATTCCGTACGATGCACCCAATTGCAGCCCACAGCTTACGTACATGGACCCGTAATTCCGTATAATACACCCAATCATGGCCCCTACAGCCTAGGTGGCTTACGTAAGCTAAGTGCCTTATACCACCTACCTGCTGCCACCTACCTGCTGCCACCTACCTGCTGCCACTTACCTACCTGCTGCCACCTACCTACCTGCTGCCACCTACCTACCTACTGCCACTTACTTACCTGCTGCCACTTACCTACCTGCTGCCACCTACCTACCTACTGCCACTTACTTACCTGCTGCCACCTACCTACCTGCTGCCACCTACCTGCTGCCACAGTTCGAGTCCTCCGATTGGGTGCATCCTTTAGTTATATGGGTCACCTATCTGTATTAGTACTAGTAACTGCTGGCACCTACAATTGCACCTAGCTGTAATTACACCTAGCTGTTCCAAACCACCTAGCTGTTGCAAGCCCCCTAGCTTACGTAAGCGGCCGAACTGCTGCTGCCACTTACCTACCTATTGCCACTTACTTACCTGCTGCCACCTACCTACCTGCTGCCACCTACTTACCTGCTGCCACCTACCTACCTGCTGCCACCTACCTACCTGCTGCCACTTACCTACCTGTTGCACCTAGCTGCAAGTCCTAGCCCTCCGATTGGGTGCATTCTCTATATATGTGGGTCACCTACCTATATCAGTACTAGTAGCTGCTGGCACCTACAACTGCACCTACTGTTGCAAGCCACTTAGCTGTTGCAAGCCCCCTAGCTGTTGCAAGCCCCTAGCTGGTGGCAGCCACTTAGCTTACGTAATTCGCTAGGTGGCTACCATCCGCTAGGTGGCTTGCAATAGTAGGTGCAACAGTAGGTGCAATTGTAAGTGGCAGCAATTACAGGTCGGCGACCCACATAAACTGAGGATGCACCCAATCAGCGGGCCAGTATTGCAGCAGGTAGGTAGGTGGCAGCAGGTAGGTAGGTGGCAGCAGGTAAGTGGCAGCAGGTAGGTAGGTGGCAGCAGGTAGGTAGGTGGCAGTAGGTAGGTAGGTGGCAGCAGGTAGGTAGGTGGCAGTAGGTAGGTAGGTGGCAGCAATTCCAGGTCGGCGACCCATATAAATAAAGGATGCACCCAATCAGCGGGCTAGGATTGCAGTAGGTAGGTAGGTGGCAGTAGGTAGGTAGGTGGCAGCAATTCCAGGTCGGCGACCCATATAAATAAAGGATGCACCCAATCAGCGGGCTAGGATTGCAGCAGGTAGGTAGGTAATAGCAGGGCCAGCTCCAACTAAGTGGCACTACTACAGAAGCTAGCCATTTACGGTTTGGATTGGGCCATAGGCTAGCTGTATTGGGCCTAGCGCAAGCTATTTACAGCTTAAAGCAAACGCTAAGCTAGCCCGTTAAAGCCTAGCCCGCACCGGCACTAGCCGCTTTAGGCGTGCACGGGCCGCTATGCGCATATTGAGTTACTTTCCTATTTGGGACAGCCGACTCCACCCAACTCCCATAGAAAAAAAAGCGACACAATAACCCTTCGTTTCACTACGGTATAAGCAAGCTTATGACCTACGTTAACACTTGGGCACTCTTTTGAAGCCACCAAAATCCTAAAGCAGCCGGAATGGCTGTCATAGTATAGTACATAATGAGTACTTATCGTTACTTCGGTTTATAAGCACCATTATAAGGATTTCCAGTCTGGAAAGGTATTAACAAAGTACTTCTGCTATAGCAATTGGTGTTGCAGCTTTAAAGACCCCCTAGTTATCGTTTTTAAAATACCCCCCCGCGCCCTAAGGTAGTTCGGAACTTCGGACCCATCGTCGAGCTCCTGGACGAAGTAGGTATGTACGTAATAGATGGCCCTTGGGTCTGGCGACGGGACGTTATGCATCATCAAATGTTGTGAATTGCCTCGAAAGGGAATGGCCACACGTGTTAATCATAACGCACATAGTTGCCGATTTCGAGCTGCTATAGATACCTCTCAACAATGACTCTTGATGCTCATAGTTTGACGGTAAGGTAGTAAGTAGGTAATATAATAATAACTAATAGTTATAACTAATATAATATAATGCATAAATACATATAATACGCATCGGCCTTATCCGCAGAGTCGAGGGTAGAACATGCAAGACATGTTTAGTAGGTGAGGCTCTGAGGCTGAACTAGGTACTCCGTAGTAGCAGACTACGCTGAAACTCATGTGGATTACTCGGTCCATATTATTTACCGGAAACGAGTGCTCGGCGTTCTAGGCGTCGTAGCATCATTACGATCATAGCTCAGTCTCTCAACCAACACTATTTCATTGAAGCTCATGCGCGGAATCAAGACCGGTAGGTCCAATACTATTAGGCAAGAGTGGCTGGTAGGCCAGTGCCTACCTCTAGTAGACACACTAACTAGGGAGGTAGTAGATATAGCTCGCGAGGTAGTACTTTCCTGCGTGCTTACGTCTCACGTGCTTCTTGGAAGCTTCCGAAACCATTGTCTACGCATATCGTAGCATTGAAGATCATTATTAAAAATGGCGGGACGAAGCGATGACGAAGCGAGGGGTATCACCCCATACATGCTTATGCAGGAATCTTTATTTCTTGGTATGAGGATGGCGCGTCCTGTCAGACCTGTTTGTTTCCGCTCGGGATGTGGGAGGGAAGGAGAGCTCAATTTGCTACTGAGGTCACACACAACCTACCTACGTTTTGCAAAGAATTGATTATCCTGCGAGTCAGGGCCGAGGTCTGGATCTGTATTGTCGCCCCGAGTCGATCGAGCTTTTACTCCTGACCCTGACCCGCCCCGCCCCCATGGGACTTCGAGCTTTCCATCGTCACTTTTAAGTTTCGGGGCGGCCGCACCAAACCTTAAACTTGAGGCCTGGGAGGTCAGGTGGTCTAGATTCCGTGACCGAGTCATTTTCGAAGGCCATGCCGGAGCCGAGCAAACACTGCACCTGCACCTGCTGCTTTCAGCCTGATGACAGCTGCATACCACCTACTAATGCATGCACGAGTAGATCCCCGGGTAAGGAGCTCAGGTGGCAGGGGGGGTTCAGCGACGTAAATGCCCGCCATCGATGGGCGCGAGGCAGACGTTTGAAGGCGCATCGGACCCATTCAGGAGATCAGGGGAGTATTGTGTGGTTATAGTAGCAACGCTATATTCGTGAATGATGGGTATATTGAGGTATTCACATTACAACATAGGTAGGTAGTATATGAGCCGGTCCAATTTTCCCTCCCGGGAAACTTTAATTCGCAATCTCGACCATCTCGAGAAAATATAGTGAACGATGAATGGGCCCGGCTGATTCCAGTCCATGCTACAAAGAACACCGAAAAAAGGGCCACTTCCTGGGACCACTCTGGCCACGACCATGGTATTGCCCCCGAACTCTGGACGTCGGTAAAACACGTACGCCTGCTTTTGCTTAACTGCGATTCAACGCCTGTGAAATGCAAGTAACGGCGACTTGCGGCCGAATCATGAACGCCCCACGTATGATGCACAAATGTCAAAAGATGTAATCCGACACAACATGTATCCGCCCCTCCAAGACGGAAGCATAATTTCCCGGACAACGCGGCTGTCGACACGTTTCACCGCAGCGGCGTCGCCTCGCCGGGTAGGTGCAGGTAATCATCAGGGATGGCGTTCGCCTGGCTGAACGCCTCCCGCGTCTCCGGTCCAAGCTCCTCGCCATGATCGTGACCAAAGGGCGAGGTAGCTTCGGGCGTCGGCGTCTCCCCTGGCGTAAGTGGTTGTAATCCGAGGCCCACGATGGCGTGGCCGGCACTCTTCGACTTGGCGTGCTTAGCGCTCCAATTGTCCTTGTACGGCCCCGTCTCCTCGTCGAGCAGCTCGCGGCGCGCCATCTCGATATCGTGCCTCGCCTGCTTGATGCATTTCGTATTCCACAAGGGCAGAATGTGATAACCCAAAGACTCCATGATGCACCGCTCGGTGAAATTGATCTGCTCACATGACCAAATGCTCCGTCCCCACGCCGAGCCGAAGTACTGCGTCGACTCTTGCATGTCCTCCGTGAATTTCGTGGCAATAATCAATGCCCCTAGGATGATGACTTCGGGAGACACCGAGTCGATATGTTGTGAACTCGATGAAAGCGTCCGTCGCTCCTGGGCTGATCCGCTTGACGTAAGAGGGAACGATGACCGCCAGCCTCGGGAAAATTTCCACGTGAGCGAGTCTAAAATGCACACAGCAAGTGCAATAACGTCCATTGGTAGGTCGGCACGCATCAGCATCTCCTGGACGATAGAGACCGAAGGGTTCATGAAAGAGGCCCCCGGAGGAAGCATTCTAGCGAGATGAGCTGCCGGTCCTGCAGGTTGGGTGTTAGACACACATCTGACAACGCCCATTGGGGTACTTGAGCACATACCTAAGAATTCCGTGATGAGCTCGTCTCTCTCGTCGGTCGAGAAACACGAGCTCCGGGGCGACGCAGACGAGTTCCTGGATGATGGCGGCGGGGTCGGAAGGTTTGACAGCGGCTTATAGAACTGTCGGAAGTACGCCTCATCGAACTCGAAATCGTCGTCCTGCACGGTAGAGAAACTCTTCTGATGACCCATTTTGGCAACTACCCGATCCGGCCTAACTATGAGAAGAGCGAGACAGATCAAGTTGTACAATTCTACTCTTGATTTTGCAAGCAACACCAAAGCTCATGGGGTTTTTGTCTCGCAGTTGTTATTGTTATAATTGCAACAAAGCCCGAATCCGCACGCTCCAAGAGGGCAATAAACCAAGCACGCGACAAGGTTGGTTCGCAGCGATCGATCGTCGGTATTTAATGTATGTATGTAGATCCGTCAGGGGAAAGCCTGCTGTGGTCCTACGCTGCTACGGTCCCTAAAGATGGATGGCTGGCCTGGACCTGAGGAAACTACCGCCTCCAGAGAGGTACTTATATGAATAATGTCTGGTTTTGAAATTTCTCGATTCAGCCAATGAATCGATTATCGGAGTGTCGGTATAGAGCACATGAAAACGGGCGTATTGTCAACTTGGTGTTCTTTGCCGGGGGGACGTGAGAATAAATACGAGGAACGAAATTACAAAGTAATGGAATAGGTGAAATATATATAGGCAGGTAGGAGGCATGTGCGTATTGCAATTAACCCCAATTACCTAATTATTACTGATCCAGCTAAGTATTAAGTCCTTAAGGTTTTTGTTGCAATTGTTAATTAAAGAAAAGGAAAAGAAGGAAAGAAAATAAAAGGTTTCCTGACCTGTATTTAAATATAATATAATTGCAAAAGTAAATTTCTTAGGAATTTACTTCTTATTATTTAATCAGCCGAATGCCTTAGCCTTGGCATTTACTGCCTTAGGGATTCACATTATTCCCCTTCTTCAATTAAATCGTCCTCGATCATCGTGAAATTTTCCCTTTTAAGTAAACGCCGACGATCCTATTCTAAAAGCCGCTTATTGGCGTACCAAAAGCTTCTTACGGAGTGTCCGTTTTTTACGTAAGCTAGGAATAGGTTAATGCCGTTATATTTGTTTTGTAGCTATATTTCTTCCGGGCTTCGTAAATGATAGGTGTTTTCTTAATGGCAACTGGCAATGGCCTAAGGCCCATCGTAATACGATTCGTGCTTTTCCTTGCGCTGACGTATACGGAAAACCCAATCGCCGGGGGCGTAAGTACGAATAAGGCCTTTTTTTTTCTAAAGGTACGCTTTTATTTAATCTCGCGAAATCTTTATATTGTTAAATCGTAACCTGGCCAGCGGTGCTTTATGCTGTTTTGCCAGTCGGCGTTTATTCTCGATTTTCTTTCTTTCTGTTGGTTTATGAACGTATTCGGAATATTCGGTTCGTGGTTGTTTTTAGAGAGGTTGGGTGCCGTATAACAAAAAGAAAGGGCTATAACTATTCGGCTTCGGTATTCGATTGTATATCGTTATAATACGCTGAAGTAACTTATTAAGGTTTTTTGGCGTTGGATTTGCTACATACTTTCGAAGCATGATGTATTTTAGGTCTTAATTGATTTTCTTAACCTTACCGTTACCTCTGGGTCTTACGGGTATAACTGGTTTTATTTTTATATTATGCGTTTTGTTTCATTTAATGGCGGCTTCGCTTACGAAGGCCTTTCCGTTATTACTGATTCATTTTTTTGGATAACCGAAGGTGGTTCCGATTTTATCGAGTATAGGAATGGTATTAACGAATTAAGTAATCGGTATAACTTTGGCCTTAACCCATTCTGTTGCATATTTAACGGTAACGAGAATGTGTAATTTATTTATTGCCGTATAATTAATCGCCCATCGTATGAAAGAAGCGAAAGGTTGTATGGGGTTCAAATCGGACAGAAAAGGATCCGGCTTTTTCATTAATTGACAATTCGGGCATTTAACCGTAACTTATTATGTTACAAGTACGATTTTTGGGTGCCAGAATTGCTTCTGGGTTTTTCGGAATATAACTCCGATTATATAGTATCTCTTTTCGTAATGGATCTTCCTTAGTTGTATTAAAAGATTATCGTATTTCAGAATTTTTTGCAAAGTTTATACGTTTATTGCGGTGCCCTTAGGATGTAAAGGGTTATTCGGAACTTTTTCGTATATTACCGCCTTATATAACTTATTTCGGAAAAGAAGGAAATGCTTGTCGATGAAGCTCGGTAAGATGGCAGGAGGTAGGGCTATTTTGAAACGCAGGAACTCGAAAATAACTTGAAGATTAATTCGGTTTAATTAATCGGGTCTTCGGATGGGCTCGATTTCGTTAGGAAATAACTTATCGGAAGGCATTAACGTTTCGGTTTATTCCGGAGATTTAAACAGGTAGTCCGTAAGGACGTTAGCTTTTCCTAATTTATAATAAATACGAATGTTATAATGTTTAATAGCATTTAAGAATTTAACGATCCGAGCGGGTTGTTCGGTTTTCGTATTGAGGGTCTTCAGGGATTCGTGATTCGTAATTACCGTGATTTCGCCTTTTTTTACCCAGTACCGCTAATGCTGAAATGCCAACATGATTTCCAAGAGTTCTCGCTTTTGTATAGAATATCGTAATTGTGTATTAGTTAATTTCTTCAAGAAATAGGCAATGGAATAGAAAGCGGTATTGCCGTTTATGTATATATGGGGTTGTAACAAAGCGGCGCCGACGTCGTTTTGCGAAGCGTCGGTCTCGATTACGGAGGGCTTTCTTTAATTGAACGTACGTATTACTGGGGTTATGGTGATTTTCTTACGGATTTCTTTCTAGGCTGCTGTTGCTTTCGGGAATAGGGTTATGCGTTTATTTTTCGGGCCTTCTATTAGTGCTGTCAAAGGGGTTATAAGGCGAGAATAATAATTAATAAGGTAACGAAAATAATTAGCAGCGTTTACGAAGCTACGCATTTGCGTTGTAGTTTCGGGCTTGGATCGATTCCGAATGGCAGCAACCTTAACAGGATCGGCTTCGATTCCGTTCTCGGAAATCAGAAATCCTAAGAAAATTCCTTTACGAATAAATATTAAAGACTTAATTGTATTAATAACCATGCCGAAACTTAAAAGCCTTTTAAGAAATAGGATTATTCGTTCGTAAAGTTGCTTTCGAGTGTCTGCTTATACGGCCATATTATCGAGCATATCCGAAATAAACTTTCGAAAGGGCTCGAGGATTTCTTCCATTAACGCTTGGAACGTTGCTGGGGCGTTGTAAAGGCCGAAAGGCATAATCACCCATTTGTATAATCCGAATGGAATTACGAAAGCCGTTTTTTTAATGTCTGGTTCGTATACTTTGATTTGCTAAAAGCCATCCTTAAGATCGATGAAGCAGTATTATCGATAACCTGCCGCGCATTATATTTTATCCATTACGTTGGGCAGAGGATGTGCGTTTTTTTTCTATTTGGCATTAAGTTCGTAATAATCGCAGCAAAACCGCCATATAACGAATGGGTTATATTTATTGAGCTTCGTCGTTTAACCGGGGGCTTTTTTCGGAATTAATAATACGGGAAAACCCCAAAGGCCTATATCTTTACGGATCATGGCATCCAAGTGTGCCTTAACGAAGTCCCTTATTGCCTTTATTTAAATTAGGCTATATCTTTACGGAGGAAGTTTAATGGGGCGGCTGTTTCCTGTATCGATATAATGGCGCGTTTTCATATTCGCTATAACCTTTTTCGGAACGAGGCCGAATATTTCGGGGAACTAATCGAAATAACTATTAAGGAAAGCTTCGATTTCGTTATCTAAGGGTATGTTTTTGTATTATTTCGGCTTTTGCTGTTCCTTAATGGGATAAGTAAATTCCGTTATATAATTAACCCTTAAGGAAGTTATCGGACGAATTATAAGCTTTTTCTCGAATGCGTTAAGTGTTATTGTTTCGTTTTTTTCTGTATTGTTATAATGTATTTCGAATTTGTAAAATACGTTTTTGCCAAATATAAGGTCTTTAAGGAAAGTTCCGTCAGAAATTACTCCCGTTAATACTGTAAACTGGAATGTATTGCTTTTTAGCATTAGGAAATTTGCGGTTATTAGGGCATCCTATTGGATTTTCGGCCCGGTACCTTTAATACCTTTCATTATGGAGGGTTTCGGAGTTCTATACGTTTGGCCTTTGGCTGTCATAGTTTCGGTAATATATGAAGCAATGTAACCGTAATTTAGAAAGATTACGAATTTATGCCCGTAATTCGTAATAGCTGCGAATAAGTTATGGTTTTTACCGTAACCTTTACGAAGTAACTTATTTTTGCTTGGTGGTGGTTTTTTGCCATTATGTATTTCCATCGTATATACTTGGCGCCTTTAATTTTTATCTTTCATTTCCATCGATTTAATGAAATCGGCGAGTTCTTGGTTAAGATCGCAATCAGGATCTTCGAATTTGTCCGCCGGATTTTTTTCGTCGCCGCTGCCTTTATCGTTATTGGTCGTAAAATGGACCTTGGTTCGTCCCTTGTTTTTATTCTTTTAGTTCTTTATTGCGGAACGGAGTTTAATATATCGAGGGCTGTTATTATTGTCGTTATATAACAGGCCCTTAAACGTTACTTTTTTTTCGGAAAATAATTAAATGGCTTTAGGAAAGCGAGGTTTTTGCTTATAATCTTTTATTTAGTAACCTTGCTTTCCGTAATTGAAATACTTATTGTTTGTAGCCTTAGTTGCGTAGCTTTATTTATTCGCTTTATAAACGTTACGGTCTTCGTTGCGAGGATCGGCGATAATACCGTTTCTGTCTGCTATTAAAATTATGGATGTAGCGTCGGTCGGTTCGATTTATGCGATGCCGGGCTTGGCTGGGGTGGCCTTGGAAATCGACAGATCGTAAAACGGTGCCGACGATTCATAAAGCTTGACTGAAATCGACGGCGTATTATAGATTTTCTTTTCGACCGTTTGGCGTGTAATATATACGGCTCGTTATGTAATTTCTTCGATAAACTGGGCGTTGTTTCATAATCGGAACTAATCGTAAACCGTAATCCAGATATTCGGCAGGTTGGTTTATAAAAGGTTTACGATAATTTCTTTGATTTAATAGTAATCGCGATTTTCCTGATTCATCCGATAAAATGCTTTTTTCATCCGCCGGATATAGTTTACCATATTCTTATTTTGGTACGGAAAGAACGTAGCGAATTGGATAATGGTATTCTTTAAAATGTAATGCTTATTGAAAATCTAAAAGACCGCTTTTAAAAAGATTATCCAGTCGGAGTTGCGATTATATACGAAGATTTCGACTTGCTTGAAATTATCCGAACACTTTAAGGCAACTCGTTTAAATCATAACTTATACGGAACGAAGGCCGATATAAATCTAATTTGGATTTCTCGCAGCTTATTGAAAATATTTGGGGCTGCCTATACAAAACGGAGGTTAGCAGGGAAAATAACGCGATTTTTAGTCTCGTAATATGCAAGATTTTTACCCTGGCTTTAAAGGATTGCCTCGAACCAGATTATTCGAATCCGTTTCTTTTAAATTGTACGATGCTCGTATTGCTTCGCTAGGAGTTGTTAAAGATTTAATTTTTCATTAATACGTTTATTGTATTCGGTAAATATTTTCGTCATATAAAATAAGAAATGAATAGGCTCGTCTTTGTCGGAATTAACTTCTTTAGCTTTAATAGGGCCCTTGTTTTTGCTTGTACCTGCTTCGGTATTTTTAGAAATGCTTTGGGCAGGAAGGTTTTTGGATGGGTTTTATACGTTTCCTATGGCAAAGTTTGCAATTGCTTCTAGTAATTCGTTTCGAAAATTGTTAATATTCCCGTTAACGTTATTCATTTTATTCTTTAAGTAATTCGCGAATTTATTGAGGCGATGGTTGGTTTGTTTAAACGTGGTCCCCTAGGCCCCTAAATAACCGATTTTGATAAGGCTAGTTTGGCCTGCTAATGAAGCAATAAAAAAACCGGCAATTGGACCGCCGGTTATTTCGTTTTCGAATAATATTGCGAGTTTCGTTTGGTAAATTACGGAAAATAAGGAATAAAGTAATGAAGTAATAAAGTAATAAAATAATAAAAAGGAAGTTGTTATTTTTAACTGAATAGTATAAACCTATAAAAATAATTATTTGTACGTATTGCAATTAACCTTAATTACTTAATTATTATTAATCTAACTAAGTATTAAGTTTTTAGGGTTTTTGTTGCAATTATTAATTAAAGAAAAGAAAAAGAAGGAAAAGAAACAGAAGGTTTCCTAATCTGTATTTAAATACAATATAGTTGCAGAAGTAAATTCCTTAGGAATTCACTTCCTATTATCTAATCAGCCGAATGCCTTAGCCTTAGCATTTACTGCCTTAGGGATCCACAGGCATACAGATATATATATGTATGTACACAACCCTATGAACGTACAAGCAAGCTACGAGCTACGGTATTATGACCACGCCATAGCTACCTACACTACCCGACTACCAGCTTTAGTTCCCCCGAGTAATACAGCCCAATTGTTATTGTTCACAGATAGGCTAATGACTAGGGGTAAGTCCCCATACGGCGGCTCGCCAGCTCGGACTATCGTAAATAGAACAGACCCAATGTCGACGAGGCTGAATTAGAGTGGTTTGATCTAAGATATCCGAGCATGCCGTCACCCGTGACGAATTAGCGGCTTCATGGAGATTCAGAAGGCGTAGAAGGCACAGCAGCGATAAAGCCCATTGGAGTCTTACCAGCAACCATCAGACGACTCGTTTGGAAAGTTTGCACGGGATTGGCTAGCAGTTACTGCATACATACAAGGTACATAGGTACGTTAGGCAGGGCGCTAGAGTGCCCAGGTAGCGGCCTTCAGCGTTGGCCCATGAAGGGTTGTAAGGTTCCTTGTAACCATTCGTTCACTACATACATGCATACATACATACATACAAGGCGGTACCTATTTCCTGTAAGTGACATCAATCTCGGAAGGTCTTGCTATGTAAGTGTGAGGTGTGCAAGATGGCATACATGTTATATTGAAGCTTCAGTTTCCATCAAAATTGCATCAGATTACACCCGCCATGCCACCCTGAACTGGCACGACTCACCGGTGCCCAAGTAATTCGAAGTCCCTTCAGACCGAGCCATGGAGATGGCGGATGTACTTTTACCCAGCTACCTTACTACTCGTATTGAATGCAATTGAGTTTGTTGATATATCGTCTCATTCGACTAGGGGGTGGGGTTCATACAGTCTAGACTTTCCATGTAAGTATAGTACATACAAGGCAGGCCTAGCTTCGCAACATTAGACCTTCAGGCTTACCTACCAATTGCATACGCACAAACATATGGATAACTACCTAAGTTGAAGGTTCTCGGACTCTATGCAGTTCTCTATGCAGTTGTTCTTCGCCTGCGTGGGCTTCGACAGAATGCATTGGATATTTTCATTCAGCGTTCAGCGCACGTTGGACGCAACCTCGTAACATGATTGGGCTCAGGTGGAGGACTGACAGGCCGAGGTCGAATTACGATTAGTGCAAAGAGGCTTGCATAAACCAACAGGAAGCGGTGAAGTGGTTCCGAAGCCTGGGCATCAGCCGCAATTGTTCCCGAGCAGGACAAAAGAAGGCTGCCAAGGCTGGTTTTGCTGGTATAAGACCCTGCAGGTGGTGGATCCTTCTGCATGAGAAAGGAGTTATCCGAGTGCCGACGGACGATACGAGAATTGCAGGGGATACGGTAGAAAACATTATCTTAAGCTTGAGCGCCAACCAGAGTAACAAATAACCGGGCACCCTCTCTTCGTGTTATAACACGCGACTCCCTATTCCTTTTTCTCTTATGTACTTCCCGATGGAAACCTGTCGAATTCGCTAAGTTACATTGGAACCTGCGAACCCCAACCCGAGCAGGACGGCAGACACGGCAGCGAGGTCTACATTCACTGCAGCCAGTTATTTCCGATAGTTAGTCCGACCGACCATACCGCCCCATACATCGAGACATCAATCTGTGCCATTCGTGGCGCAGCGCTGCGATAGCGGATCTTGAAGGGCCCACGATCTCATCGTCTACAGATCTTCGAATCGCTATTCGCTTCTTCGTTAAAATATGCCATGCTTCGGGTTAGCATTTTGATGTTCAGGGTCTTCTGAGCCCTGCGAGCGTCCAAGCCGCAGAAGCCGCACCGCATGTGGGCCACCCAGCACCTAGTCCTGCATTGAGCAGAATATCATGGCGCCACATTCCCGGCTCTTGCATCATAACAACACACTTTCTCTTTTTACGAGGTGCGCCTGCATAGCTCGCAGCACGGCTCGTACGTTCTGGATCCCATTATCTACGACACTGGTGCTTCAACCGCGTCGCTCCTTTCTTTCCTCTTGTGCTAGTAGAGACCGCCGAGTTCCGAACCAAGTCAATATGAGCTGACAGCTGAACTTGGCACTTCGGAGATTCCATGAGCTCGTTGAGACAATGAGTGAATGCCCAATCCATTGTGTTGTGTCTTGCGATCGAGCGAAGAGCTCGTTGTATGGCTGTCAGCAAGCATAAACCGTGCCGTACTTCGCCGTACTCTGTAGGATCTTCTTCCGTAAGCTGCACGTGGCATTTGGTGAGCCGTCCACGGCTATGGCCGGCTAGACGGTATGTAAGTAATATGTACGTACGTACGTACGAAGTATCATTGATGCTGCCAAATCTGAATGTTGCAGATGTACGAGGTCGAAACGTAAGACTTCGTACATATCACGTTCAATAAGTAACACTTCGCAACTCCAAATACACTGCACCGTTGACCCTCTACGGGCACCTGACTATGTAGGAAGGTACCCAGAATGGAAGGAGACCATAGACTATATCCATTTCTGATTGGGCAGTCTAGCATGCCTAGCACCGTCCGAAGAAAACCACTTCAAGGAAATCTCAAAAGCACCCTTAATGCCTTATATCGAGTATGCGAGTACCCAGTATCATTTACAAGGAGGGATTTGGACTTTATCATAGCGTATCTCGATTCAATATGACAGACAAAGGTCTAACGTCGGGTGTGTGATCGAAATCACATGAAAGGTGGGATAGAAGTATTACGTAATCGGCAGTTATATCGAACTTCCAGGTTGTTAAGGGGTGGCATCCTCGCATGCACGCCTATCTAAACATGGCTTATCTTCCTAGACCAACATATACGATATCTACGATAGGCTTATCCCATAACTAGTCCCATGCCTGAGTGCATGTTTACTTGTCCGATATGAATCCGACAGGAGCTCAGGGGAGGTACAGTATTCCACAGTAAGATGATCATCTCTTAAAACAACACCTCTTGCTCTTCCGTTGTCCGCTATACATCCCATTACTTCCTCCTGAGTACACAATATCCATGCTGGTTTAATTATGGTCACTCTTTCGAAGCCGAGACTACTGTAATCCCTATATGCTTCCCACTTCAAGAAATAAGCAAGACTCAGCAAACCATCAAGGAGATAATGATATCTTCAAGGGGCTGACTAACGATAAGGAGCATGTTTGATATAAGCATGTTATGGTGAGGAGCCTCAGTAACTCCATAGCATAGTGTAAAGTCTAAACTTACTTTAGAGTCGTCCTCCCCTCCCCCTCCGGCTTGGCCTACATGTGTCGTGACCTTTATATCAGGTAGATAACATGACCACTAGACGGGGAGAAAGAAGGAGGCAGGATAATTCCAGGATCTTAAGAACCCATAGGGGATGGAATGGTCCTTACATAGCCGTAGTCGCCCTTTACAGATGGATAATGAAGTCTATGTGCTTCCCTATGACTGCCAGGGGATTTATCGCATCGGAGTGATAGGCAGCTGCTAGGTAGGGGGAAGGAAAAAACCAGAATAGTCCGTGCCCTATCAAATCTATAGTGGGAGGAAATGGCTCTTATATAGCCATACAAGCCCCTCACGAGTGTATATGTGGGATCCTATGGATCCCTAAAACCCCCTCCACACACTTAGCCCCTAATAATGACCCCCTACTACATATTATCACATGACCCTAATGGTATAAAAACAACGGTGTACAGCTCGATCATCAAAATGGTATTATGATATACATGTTTTCTGTATGCGTTGATCGAGTGAACATCTGGTCAGTGGTAATTGACTGCCCGACAGGTAATCTCATTACTGGATTAAATAAGAGAAAATAACGACTGATGAGCTATACACTGATTAGCTATACAGTCAAGAAATAGGAAATGGTATAACTATCGGTAAATATATAAATCAGGTCTAAAAACGAGCATCTGCGAAGAATGAACAGGGCATGGACAGCCAAACTAAAAATATAGAAACGGTAACACTGAGTTAATATTTACTTATTTACTTTTGGTTTTGAGCCTTTCCGGAAATCAGGCGCCTCATCACATACTTCACAAAACGCTGGTATAAATCTTTTGTTTCGTTGACAGCTATCCTCCTCGAGCGTTTGATACAAAGGATCCCAATAACATCCTGAAAGGGGCTCAGAGCCCATCTTTTGATAATAAAGAGATTCCTAGCACCGCCTTCGGAACAATCAACAAAGGGTAATATTAAGCTTGGATAAAAATTGCAGGCCATAATCACGCCAGAGACCCCTTCACCAACAGCACCATATATTAGCAAAACATGCTGTAATAATAATATATTTCTACTTTGATTCTTACTAGACATGGCTGTCCCCCTACCGGCAGCAGTGATCGCTCCTCCAGGTGTTCCTGCCGCCCCTCCCCGTCCCGCGCGTTGGGATGAAAGACTAGGTGGTCATAATACATACCATGATTACGGAGACGTTGATGTGGCTTGGCATACCCTCGGCCTTGCTTCGACTCCGACAGTTCCCAGAGTGAAACCGCCTCTCCCCTTGATGCTTGTCTACGTGGCCAGTTTAGTCAGGGACATGTCACAGGTTGATCCACCTCCTAACCATGCAAATACAAAGGCGGCCCGTCGGAGACGAATGGGGAAGGTCATGATGGCAGCTCACACTCTCCTGGGGTTCCGCTTTGAGCGTTTTGATCTCGACAGACCAATCAACCTTCAATTTAATGATAGAGCTCTTGGAGCTACGCCTTGGAATCAAGTACTAGTACCAGTGCCTTATGCCCAATTAGACCATCGCCTTCGGAACCATAAGGCCCAACTAAACAACCGGAAGTTGCAGTATCGCGGCGGGCCGCCTCTACAGCCTTCTCCCCAACAAGCGGGTGAAAATCGAGAGCAACATATGCTACAGCTCAAGCCGACTTTAGGTGAGTCAGCACATCCCGTAAAATACAAAAGTAACCTCCTTATATATATTTTCATGAGAGAAACAACACTTAATCCCCAAAGGGTCTCAAACCGCATAGCAAACACTTAACTCAGGGTTTCCTCCATGCCTCCTGTCAATACCCCTAGATATATAAAGCTAATGACCTGGTATTGGTTGACTAATGCCTATGGACAGACACCTTGCCTATAATTGGCTTCAGCGTAATAGATGGACATGGTGCTACCGTACGTCTACGTACGCAAGATTTTGGACAGGACGGGAATTCGTTGTGGTATGCATTATTGTGAGTAGACATTCACCACAAGACTCGCAAAGAGGCTTAGTTGCTGACCCTCTTTAGTTACACGAACCCGAACAGCCCGGGAGCAGTGATCACTGAGTGGCTTGCCAGGAAATACCATATCTGGCTCTATTTCAACTATGTGATTCACCACGATGATCATCGTCGCCATCGGTTATACGTCCACTTGGAGCGGGAGTCAGCTGATGAAATTGAGACTCGCCTCCCGGGATCTCGTAGAATCTGGGGAAATAGTGAGTCCTTATATTTGTAGTCACCCTTGCTCCCTGTTCGTTTCCCTTTGGATACTTTATATAGTTACAACCTTGTTCCACAAAGACACCAGGCTCTTGACCTCCTTGGGTCGACCTGAACTTCCCAAAGAAATACCGGTACGGAGATAGCTGACATCCATCTCATCTTCCCACGTGCAGTGAGCATCTTGAGGGCGCTCCATGAGAACAGAGTCGATGCCGGGCTCCCGATGTATGGCTACTTCCGGGGCATGATGCAAGTCATAGCCGATTTCTTCCAAAAGGAGGTCATCATCTTCGTGCGGCCCGCCAACTCTACCGCCTTTGCCCCCGGCATCTATACAAAGGAGGTTTACGGCGAGCGAGCTCACGGGCGCAACAACGGCCAGATAATGCTCGTGACTGACTCGAACAGGTTTCATTTCCAGCTCGTCACGCACCTGGACGGTGCTCGGTATAACTACTGGGTAGCGCCCAGCCAGCCGAACTTTGATACCTCCAATGTTACCAGCACCGACCGTTACGGCTGGATGAGGCCTCTCAATTGGATCCCCAACACGCCCATCATGCCTCCTGGCTGGGCACCGCTTCCTCTTGCCCCGCGACCGTGTTACGACCCCCGGTGGCATACCAACTGGAATTCCGACGAGTGGAGATGCTTTGAAGGAAGAACCACGGCGGTGCACTCGAATGTCCAATATGGCAACGGTCGATATCCTATTTTGCCCGACCCTGTCTTGTGGCATGCGGAGGAACTGGTCCAACCACCCCCGCCGGTAGGGGTGGGGGCGGCGGCGGCGGCGGCAGCAGCGGTGGCAGCGGCGGCAGCCGTAGCGGGCATGGTGGTGCCCGCAGGGTTAGCGGGGGCGGGGCCGGCAGCGTTCCCTTATCCGTTTGGCCCGCATTTGATAGTAAGCGGCGTCTACTCGGTGCCAGTACCGCCGCCAGCAGCTGCTATTGAATATGGGCCCCAGTGGACGAATACAAAGTCATATGATTACCATCAGTGGCCAGGGGAAGCAGGGAAGCACTGGATCTCACTCAAGCCTCTGGATGGATCCGCCCCCTGAGTTAAGGATGATCTAGGTATATATAAGTAGGCTGTCAACTAGGTACGGAGTAGTCTGATTATCAAGTAATTTGAGTTGGATTGTGTAATACTCGTCACCAAAAAACATCTTTGTAATATCATTCATTATCTCGAGGTGGTATTGTCATATTAACAGGATTACTTATGAACGAGGCATGGATTCATTCACGATGTTACCCAGATCCTTATTGAGTGACATGTATGTTCCGAGGGTCATGGTAAGTTAGTAAGCCTTATAATCGGTCTGATAGAAGTGTTCAAGCGAGTGTCGTGTGAGATCATAACGGTATCTGCAATGACACTGACACTATTGAAGGGAGAAAACGAGAGAAAACACTGTACTTCAAGATTCTGGTTAAGCTGTTGGTGTGAAATTTGATCCTTGCTGCTGACTGAACTACCTCAAGTCAAAAAGGCAAGGGGTGTGAAGCTCCAAGATTGATAGAGATATGGTAACCCCAACCTTCATGCTAAGCCCCCTGAAGCTCGTTGGGGTAGCAGTGATCTCCAGACCCCTATCGGCCATCAAAGTTCCCCACGATACACTGAAGCAAGCCCTTCACCCCCTTCACCGTCTACCTAACTAACCGCGCTTAGCCTGGTAGAGCCATATAATTCTCCTACATAGTTACCCATTATCCATCACCTTGTTGGGTACCTTGGCAGCTTGGCGTAGCTATCTTGGTAAAAGGTGGTCGGCATCTCAGTCCGGATTTCTTGCAGTAGTTAGGGCGTGCGCTGCTCCACCCAGACAGGCCGCCGAGCTCCGGTGTTTTTCGATGATGCACTGATATCCCGAGTAAAGGGGCCATGTTTTCCCCACCAAAGCTGCTTATGACCGGGTTCTTAATCTAGCATTATCTACATCAACATCAACCTGCAGCAATCATGGCTGATGCAGACGTTGATGCCAAGCCGCGAGGAAACAACTTGAGCGCTACCAAACAGCATCCTTCTACGAATAACCGTGGTCTAGCGTTTACACTTGCAACAAGGACAACAGCTTTGCTCATCTTGGTTTATTCGACATGGGAGCTCGCCAATGCACTCACTAGAGCGCCCCCTTTCCTCGCTGTGTGGAGAGGCGCGTCTCCCACAGGATTCCTATCTCCGGAAGGAGTAGCCCATTCGACTTCTTTCACTGGTTCTTTGGTTAAGCTACTATATGTCACTTCCTATGCGGGCACGCTCACGACGCTGAAGCTCACGGCCACCACCTCCTCTTCCTCTAGCGATGGCCTGTCTCGTGCTTCGTTGGAGACCGTTTCGGCCACGTCGAATTGCGGTCCAAGCCCATCCTGGGTCACGCTGGACACCCGCCACTCCCTACTCTTCTGCGCGGATGAGGGGCTGGGAAGGCCTACCGGCTTCGTGACATCGTACGAAACCAGCTCCGGCGGCGTTCTGGTCCTGCTCGACAGGATCGAGGTGCTGGCTGGCGCCGTCGCCATAACGCCCTACGGCGTTGGGGGGCACGGACTAGCCATCCCGCATTAGTGAGTTGTCCATCCTTGGTTGGGCGCTTGCCAACCCCCGGCTATGGTTACATGCTGTGCCGTCTCAGCCCTGCACAAAGGAAGAAGAAGAGAAAATGCGAACAATTTGCTGCTTCCCACCTTTGAGGGTACAAGGTAGCTAGGTATGTTGTCTACTTAGCCAAAGACAAGCTGGCTGACGAGTCCAATGATGACTCCGCGTCTCTCCAACCGCCCACCAACAGCTCCGCCTCTAGCGTGAGCTCCTGTACCTGTCGATCTCGGTCTCGGGCGGTTCGCCGCAGCGCAGGACCGGTGAGCTCGAGCTAGTGCAGAACGAGACGTATGCGCTCGCGCATCCCCCCGGACCGGATCCGGTGCGCCAAGAAGCTCCGCACCCGCATGACGCCATCGTCGACCCCACTGGCCAGTACCTGCTCGTGCCAGACCTGGGCGCCGACCTCGTTCGCGTGTTCAAGCTCGACCGCCGGGGGCGCGCTGCCACGAGGACGCCGCTGCCGCCTGTGGTTGCGAGCCCTGGCTCCGGGCCGAGGCATGGGGCCTTTGTGCGCGTGCCAACAACCGCCCCTGACGGTCGGAGTAGGAGTAGGACTTTTTTCTACCTGGTGTCCGAGTTAGCCAACACCATCACGGGCTACGAGGTTGTTTATCACGGCGAGGGGGAGGGGACGGGTAAGCTTGACTTCGATGAGCAATTCACCATTGGAACGCACGGAGAGGGAGAGCCTGTACCGGAAGGAGCTGCGGTTGCCGAGATCCAAGTCACTGTACGTTCGCGTCACGGCAAGAGTAACTATAAGTTCACATTGAAAATGCGTAGTGCTGATATTGCGCTTCACAGCCCGATGGGAGGTTTCTAATCGTGTCATCGCGCAACGAAAGCTCATCGAACATCCCGCACGTCGAACGCAGCAGAAGTAATAATGGTGACAGCAATGACAACATCGGCGGAACTCCTTCGGATTCGCTCATCAGTTTCCGCATCCACCAGACTACCGGCCTACTGACAAAACTCCAGGAGTTCCCCGCGGGCGGCCTCATACCGCGCCACTTCTCAGTGAGCGCGGACGGTAGCCTTGTCGCTGTCGGTTTGCAGGGTGACGGCCGCGTCGTGGTCATATCTCGGAACCTCGAGACCGGCAAGCTCGAGGATTACATTGCCTACGCTGATGTGGAAGGTGAGGTGACTGCGGTGATCTTCGATGAATGACTACGACCGAAAGCTAGCAACTATAGATACCTTAGGTTAAGGTACCCAGGTGTACGATAATAACAATGCACTTGTTTCACTCGGGTATAGCAAGCTATACCTACATGAAACGAGAGCAAAAATATTTCTATACACCCTCATCCAGCTTAGTTACCCCCACCCCTCTCCCGTGCATTTTCCAATAGACAGCGCAATCTGAGCCTCTGGCATAATTAGATCTTACGAGATGATATAAATAGTGAAGACTCTTGAGTGTGTCTTCCCGTGCGAGGAAGGACCATATCACGTTGGTCACTCTAGCCCCCGTCTCTCTCCATTGAATGCAAGGTTTACAGAGGGTGTACAAATGAGTAAGATACAGAACCGAATATGAGTATTACTGAGTCAGAGTCTGTACCTAGGCAGCACCTCATTTAGTTCTCACATCCACCCGTATACTAAGAACTGCTCGCTGGAGTGGGGTGGGGGGATCACACAGGAAATATACAGGAAATACACAGTATTTCTCAGGGGTTCCTATATAAATCTACGTCAACTACACGCATTACCTCATACCTCATGACTTCGATGAGTTCTATTTTGGAAAACAGCTATGGAAACCATTTCCAATAAGAAACCCTTGATATCAAGGGAAATAAGCGTCCGTGGGACGGGGTGTGGCTGGTTCCTCAACAACCCCCCCCCCCCCCCCCCCCCCCCCCCTAAGGCCCGCTACTCCGACCGGCCATCTTGACAGAAGACTGGGTTACGAGTCGTTGAAGCCCGAAGGTATCCTAGTCTTCATTTATACGAATGTGATAGATCTGATTTTGTGTCCATCTGGAAGTGTTGATCGGTGGCGGTGATGGCAACGGTGACGTCGCGACTCAACCTGATAAGTGAGAGCCAAACGGCGGAGCGGAGGGTCTAGTAAAAGTCCTCGAATATGAACGAAGTCGATACCCTAGAGCTAATATGTAGCCGCTGCACTCACTTGATTCTTGGCTACGGAAGGTGTGCGGAGTTCCCTGCGGATGGCCTCCCTATGTGCACTGAGTAAGAGCCAACACCACCACCATCACCATCACCACCACCGCAACCACTATGCCAGGGCAAGTTGCCAATGCGACTCTACTGTTTGGCTCGGTTGACAGACCCGGGCGGCGGATGTAATATAATACCTGGCCGATCCGCACCCTGATCGACGCCAGGCTAGCAACGGTGTACGGGGCTGTATCAATGAGGGTGTCTTGTAAGCCACCTAACTTGGCCTCGACACTACCGAAATAGGCCACCGGGCACGAATGCAAGAAGTACACGGCAATTCGAAGAGCTTGGGCCCAGACCGACGAAGCGCCACGGTGCTCCGGCTGCCGCTACAATGTACAATAATACGTATGAATGCCACTCCGTCCACTACGGAAGAGGAAGAGCGCGTAGCTAGGAAATGAGGGCCTGTTCTCACAGAGGAGTTCCCGAGGGCCATCTAGTCTAGTTGAAGCTCTGAAGTTGCCTCTGTCCTGGACTCTGGTTGGATGAGCCAGAGACAGGCGGATGTGGTAATGGGAGGGTCCTTCGATGCTACCGTTGCGCAGACATGCTGGATTCTCTGCTGTGATGTGGGGTCCGCGAGAGAAGATTCCTGTGGCAGGGAGCCACCAAGTTAGGAGAACCCATGCCGCTCATCAGATGTCATCTGTCATTAGTACAGGAATCTAGGAAGAGCCTCTACTTATCAGTTAGACCTCTATATTACTTCGTCATGTGGAATAGGCAGATGGCGGGGTTCTATATAAAGTTCCCTATCTCCACACAGGAATGCGAACTCGATTTGACGGGGGCCCCGGCCGGGCAGGCCTAGTCCGGAGGTTGCAGATGTGGACAGGGGGGACGGGGGAGCTTGAAGGGGGTATTTAATTACGGAAATCCTGGTCGTGGAGGTTAGAATCTGACTCCGAAAATGGAGTCTGATGCTTGAGGGATGTCCAAATGCAGACAAGCAGAACAAGTTAGGTAATGAGTTGTAGCAGGCGGCGATGGGTCTCTATACCATGACTCTAGCCTTGCCCTGTCAGTAGGTATATTGGAGAGTAGGAGAGCCTCATACTAGAATCCATGATGAAGTCATCGGATCAAATAGATTCTATATAATTTCCATGGACGTTTGCTCCATAGAAGAACAGACGAACCAGTAATCACGGTCTTCGGTGAGGATCAATGCTTCTGATGGATGACTAGTAGCAGGACCTTGCGACAGGTTGTACCTGCTCATATATTTTGACGACGTAGAGCATAGAGTCATCGTAATATTAGTAACCAAGGACAACTTCTTGTTGTGGCAGTTGACGTATGTCCCCTTGGACAGGTTGTCAGAGACGACGAACGAACTGGGCGCCCGCTGATGATCCCCTGGGAAGCCCGAGGTGATCTGAAGACAATGCAACGTCCGGGTAGATCAGATGAAGGTTATTTCTCTCGGACGAACGCGAACGGTTAAAGCGAGTTTGCCACGTTTTTTCCCTCATCCTCCCCCAGCGCGGTTATCCCGTGCGACGTATTCGGGCCGTTAGAAACCTCTCTTCATGCAAATGCCTGCTGACTGCATATTGCTGCTATATGACTATTGCACGAATACTATACCTATGACCTACATAGCTACAGAACACCTGCTTTGGGAGCTGAGAACTTTGCCTTATCACAGTGGCATTATTCGCGCGACGATCCGTCTCGTCACAGCAGCCTACCCGGCGCTAGGCCGACAGGTGTGTGCCTTCTAGAAAGGAAAGCCAGCCATCATGACGGGATCAGGATAGATATTGGGTTCATATAAAGTGGCCGCTGCGTGACTTCACCCCGAGTCATGCAAAGAGCCCGGATTGGTTCGCTAAAAGGGAGCAGGGCTCTGGGCTCTGTATCGACATATTAAAACCAAAGTCGAAGCGACCAATGCCGCTGCTAGTGTGCTCAAATATCTTGATCTTGGAAGTTCTATATATGAGCAGGTAGCTGTGTGTTGGAGAGATCGTAGCAGTACCTCCAGGATGGAGCCAGTGCTGGTGGGGTGAGGTAGCATCTCTCTCGTACATACATATGTCCAGCGTATACGTCCATTGTATAGATGTATGCACTTAGAGATGACTAACTTGGAGCCGTAAGTCTTCGATCACAATGTTTAGTAACTACAGGTAGCACTGCGACGTGTATGCTGTAGGCATGAGCATGGTAGGTAGGACGAAGCACCAAGACCCCATTGGCATACCGAACCCAGATGCTTAACAAAGCCTCTTATACCTTCCCAAGCCGCTGCTAAGGAAATGTTGAGCGAGGATAAATACCAACACAGGAGGGGCCTGTATAGGTATAGCACGTTATGCGTGATGCCTACTCAGTAGGTACCTAAGGCATAACGAATATTTAACCGGCTACCTCATTTTGCTTGAAGACACTGGCGACAGCGTACGGAATAGATAGGGTTCAGGCAGTTGAGTCCTCGAAGTGATCCAGCGTATGTAGATGCATATACTTGTTCACGATGCTTTCGACTCCATGCCCATCTCCAACATTGGGTGAGACTACCTGCTTTCCGTGTGTGTGACGAGACACCCTACTTACTGCATGCGAGGTTACGGAGTATAAGCACCCCGCGTTGACTCCGCGTTGACTCCGCGATCCAAGGGCACGCGCGAGACAGAAGAGCGGTAGCGAGAAGTCGACCTGCTGCACGGCCCGCATAGACAATGGCACTGCAAATTTACCACAGCTTGTTCTGCTTCGAGTACGGGATACTCCGCACCTACAATGCGTGCTATACATGCTAAGCATGCTATGTGACTGTGTAGCTGTAGTATATGCCGGCATCGTAGATGGTGTTGCTTCATGATTGGCTCTGTCTTTTTTAGCATCAAGGCACATACATGCGTATGCGTGCATGAAGCTCCAAGTATGTACCGACTGGTTCAATTGGGCTTGGATATCCACAGCTGTATGCTCTGTTGAGTCTTGCCTCTTATTCATGCATCCACTTCCATCGAACGTTGTAGCTGCATGTTGTGACTAGATGGGCAGATGGGTACCTACTAGGTAGGCACTATAGCTACCTATACCTAGGTAGACTCTAGTCGTGGCCACTTACATAGTAGTTGTTGCATTATATGTCGAGGTACGAGGTATGGCTGGGAGGTAGACCGGTAGGCTGGTTATCTCAGTCACTCCCTGTGCCTAGACATGCTCTTGTAACCCCCCTTAGACCCCAGATTTTCATCTCCAAAAATGCACATCATATCATTGACCAGCGGCTACGTGCATCGTCTCACAAAAAGCCATCATGTCGATCAATCACCATATCGCGGCAGCTAGACGAGCAGCGTCGTTGACGGGCAAGGCTCGCCACACTTGGAGAAACAACCTGATTTTTGGTGATAGACATCTCGTAGATGATGATGATGCTGCTGCTGCTGCTGACTGACTGACTGCCAACGACCCTTATTAGATCCCCTTGTTACTACATTGTAGAGCTGAGAGTGACAAGGAGGTCACCTAGAAGCCAGGCGCCAACACATGCGTCTCCCCCGCTCCGTTCCCTTACCGAAAATCGCCAGCATATCCGCTCCGAAAATGGAGTAGCTCCAGACCATCCTCTTCCTCTCACTCCACCTTGCGAGTGCGGGCACTAAGTATTAGCGAGCGCCAGCCCGAGCTTCAAAGTCCCGGAGTCATGGCGATGTGGAGACGAGTCCAAGAGAAAGAAGGATTCGAACCAATTACCTACGGTATAAGTACTGGATCATAGCATAAGGGGTTCCATTGTCGTTCAAACGATGATATATATATGGGATAATGAGATATGCGATAGGTATACACAAGTAGAGATTTGTCAACCTTCAGCAGCTCTAGATTCCATGGGGGAGATTCTAGTTACGCAGTAGCATTTTGGAAGATGGAATCCAATTACGGGAGGTAGGTGAGCTGACAGGGGCCCCGGTCGTCTATATCAGTCCTTGGGCTAAGGTACATGCTTTCCCCGCCTATCCAGTGACCAATATCAGGTGAGAAGCGCAGTAACTCTACGCATCCGTATTCTGGGGTTATAACGAAACCATGCCCTATATGTCAGTAGCGGACTGGGGTTTGCATCTGGGGGGTGGTGTTCGACACGGCTCTACAGTTTCTGCCGCATACTCTCTTCGGCCTGGACAGGATGGAAGAAAAGCTACTTGGTATGAGAGAGGTCAGACCCTCCTCAGGCTTTCCACACAATCCCTACTCCGACAGCAGCAGCGAATCTCATGCCGTGCGTGTCTTGCATGAGTCTGTCATTATTCGTAGGAACTTGGTTCTCTAGCTTTCCTTTCCACCTTGTCTCCTGCGTATGGCGCCCTACCCATTCGCTTCACTAAGATACTAAAATTGTTGGTGGCCACCCGTCGGTCCGAGAAGAAGCCTTCGCCAAGTTTCGTCTTGCTGACTAGTCCTTGCGCGAAGCCAAACCGCTGCGAACAATACGATAACTACGTGGGGATCAGCTGGTGTGTGTGTGTGTGTGTGCGTGGAGGGCAGACGAAGAAGAAATGTCGCCGTCATCGACAGGCGATTCCCCTCTGTCGGCAGGGGCCGCGAGCAATTCGGGAAGGCCGTTCCCATTGCCATCGAGAGAATCGTTCTCCATTGATACTTCGGTACCGCAGCTCGGCTCGACGACGAATGGAAACCCGCTCAAATCGCCAACGGCGTCTAAGATCCAGCGGACAAGCTTCACCAAAGATGGCATCCTGGGTGCGCAGAAGGCGCGGAACCTGTCACAATCGTCCGAATCTCGTTCGGAGCAGCAATTCACCACCAATGGGTTGCAGAAGGCCCCGAGCGACGACGGGATCAACCCGCTGAAGAGGCGGAACACGGAAGCCACGGTGGACTATCCCCGTAGACGAGCTACAATTGCGGTAGGTGAAGGCATACTAGGAAATCGCATCTAGAACCCGAGGGTGTGATCCTGACTATGGTCTCTTCGTAGTGTGAAGTCTGCCGCTCACGGAAATCGCGATGCGACGGCACCAAACCGAAGTGCAAGCTCTGCACGGAGCTGGGCGCCGAGTGCATCTATCGAGAGCCGGGGATCAAGCTCGACGCCGGCGACAAGTTGATCCTGGAGCGGCTGAGCCGGATCGAGAACCTCCTGCAGATCAACTTGGTGAACGGCCATGCTAACGGTATCCATATCTCCCACGATTCGCCCCCGATCAGCAACGGAACAGCGCTCAGCGGCGAGAACCTCATTGTGCAGAACCCTTCCGGAAACTTCGTCTCTATCATCCCGAATGGTGGTTTAGGCACATGGATGAGCGGAAATGGGACGAACATTTCTACGATGCCGAAAGTGCACACGAATGCCGCGTTACACCTGCTCCAGTGGCCGCTGATCCGTGACCTAGTGCAGCGACCGTACGACCCCCAGATCATCCTGCAACTGGAGATGGCGCGGGAGCCCTTGCATTCGCTGGCCAAGACTCCCTGCGTCGATCTCTCTAACACCAATGCGTACATCGAGGCCTATTTCGAAAGGGTCAACGTGTGGTATGCCTGCGTCAACCCTTATACATGGAGAAGTCACTACCGTACCGCGCTTTCTACGGGGTTTCGGGAGGGTGCAGAGAGTTGCATCGTCCTGCTGGTCCTTGCTCTCGGCCAAGCAAGTTTAAGGGGTAGTATATCCAGAATAGTTCCGCAGGAGGACCCCCCAGGTTTACAATACTTCACTGCGGCATGGTCACTATTACCTGGCATGATGACTGCTAACACAGTCCTGGCTGCCCAATGCCATCTCCTCGCGGCGGCGTATCTCTTCTACCTGGTCAGACCGCTCGAGGCCTGGAACCTGTTATGCACAGTGAGCAGCAAACTGCAACTTCTGCTCATGACACCGACCCGAGTCCCAGAGGATCAGCGAGAGCTCTTGGAGCGTATTTACTGGAACGCCTTACTCTTCGAGAGCGACCTCCTGGCCGAGTTAGACCTCCCGCATTCCGGCGTTGTCCAATTCGAAGAAAACGTCGGGCTACCCGGCGGGTTTCAAGGAGAAGAAGCCGAAGCGGTTGGCCGCGACGACCTGTGGTACTTCTTGGCCGAGATTGCTCTCAGGAGGCTTCTCAACCGCGTCAGCCAGCTCATCTACTCTAAGGATTCTATGGCTTCTACGACCAGCTTGGAACCCGTCGTCGCCGAGCTGGACTTTCAGCTGACGCAGTGGTACGAGAGCCTCCCTTCGGCATTGCAGTTCCCCTTCACCCGAACGCCACTGCCGGATCCGGTGCAGACCGTCCTGCGGCTGCGATTCTTTGCCTGCCGGACAATTATCTACCGCCCATATATCTTAGCAGTGCTAGACAACGAACAAGCTGCGCTGGACCCCTCGGTCCGGGAGGCTTGCCATAAGTGCTTAGAAGCCTCGATCCGGCAGTTGGAGCATATACCTGCACAGTAAGTACATCCAATTCATCCTTGATTGGTCAATTCATTGGTCTTCTCTCCTCGGCTGTTCAAATCGTCCGCCCAATCTGACAAATCGGCCGCAGTCATGCCGGACATATGCCCTATCTATGGCAAGGCGCCCTGTCCATCGTCTCGCAGACGCTCCTCATTATGGGTGCTACCATGTCGCCGTCGCTTTCAACCATCCTATTATCCCTGGTATCGCACCGGGAGGTCATTGATCAAATTATCAACGACGTCATTATGGATATCGAGAGGATGGCGGTCTTGGCCCCCAGCATTAGCATGGCGGCTGAGATCATCAAGGAGGCGGAAGTTCGCCGGCGCAACTTCCTCAGCGGCTGAACTCGTCAGGCGAAACATGGCTATCAAAACCACGTGGAGGGTTTCATCACCACGAATCCGTTATAACTCCTACCCCGGCGGTTCCCAGATAATCCCCACCAAAGACCATCGCGTCACTGCAGCGACGACGATCTTCTCTAGGGGTCCCATATCCATGTCCATGGGCGTTCCCGGTCTTCATTTAAGCGAGCTTCCCCAAATGAAATAGCTACTCATATCCTGGGCAGAGTCGTGTGTGCTTCCGGCTCGTTCGGTCATACTCGAGGGCCGGGACGCTCTTGCGGACGATCCCTTCCAGAAACCCATGATATGGGCGGGCAAACCTTCGATCGCAGCCCTATATGTTCAGAACCTGAATTTTACGACGATTTCCTTTCAGCCTGGTCGGATGCGGATATTATACCCTATAGCACACCCTTATACCCTAGATCTATATAAGGTTGATCTAAAAACATACCTGTCAACAGGATCTTCCACCCAATCCCTTCGAGGCCAGCATATACATTTCCCCGCGCTCGAGCAGAAAGGTACAGAGAGAAGGTCTTCCCAGGGTTACACTACGCATACAGATGGCAGCTAAGAAGAATCGACAAGAGATGGTTGGCGGGGAAAAGGAATTGGGGTCGGGAATGCGGCCCGCGTCTCCAGACCTCCCTCCCAATCAATCACTGCCTGCTTTCCCTTAGGACCGAAATTGGAGGAGCCTACAACCTCACTTCGTCAACATAACATCGCAATGCTGATCTTCCTTCTTCTCCCCCAAGGCTTGGTGGCATTGCCGACGTATGTTTTGCACACTACTATAACTTTCGTCGATACCTACGGGGAATTACCAAGCTATTCTCTGTTCCTTGCATCACGCAGAGAGATCCCATTCAACGCCTACCCTACCCTACCCTACTCGGACTTCTTTCTCGCAGGATATCGACGCGGGAAATGATTCGTCGGGCCAGAGCCGACTTGTACCAGGTTCGACATCTGCTATGACTGGAAAATCCATCCTCCGTGTAATGCAACGGCCATTGCCCAATTGCCTTATTACTATGTTCTTGATGATCCTACCCCCTTTTTCAGTATGAAAGGATGTGTGTCTGTTGTTTATTCCCGTTTAAGCGCTGAAGGTTTACTCGTGCCTGTACACTACTGCCAGGCGGCCATTTGCGATTTGAGATTCCCCATCATGTTCTATCAAAGCAGGCCGTGTCGATGTACTCGTAGCTGAGTGCGGTGATAGGTCTGGGTACCTAGAATGCACTCTTCATATACCCCACCCTAGTTATGCTATTCAAGAAATGAGAATGAGATATCCATCAATCGTATTCGTAATCGTGTGGCCCCTGAACTTTGCCCATTTGCCCTCGTAATCGTTGGCTCTATGTATATCGTCGCCGTGATGCATGGAGTTTAGCTGCTATTCTTTCCTCACATTTCTACGGCACATAGCTTCCCAGAGCCGGGTCTGTTATAGCCTATTATGCGCGTCTTATAGACTAAGCAATGCTTAACACCTTTGGCCAGGACTGCAAGTTGACCAACAGCTTGGCTCTAAAATCATAACAAATCGCTGATATATCTTACCGGGCCAATGTGATTTTACGTAACTCAAACGGCGCCGGTCCTTGCTATCCGTAGTACTCACTCTCTTTCTTTCTGTCTTATCACTTGTTTTCGCCCTCGCGCGCGCCTAGACGAGGTGTCAGAGAATAAAAGTTAAGGAACGGCTAGGGAGAAAGCCCTGCGTGCAGGTTCCAGGGCTACTGTCGATCACGGAGTAATTACAAACGTCTCGGTATAACCCGCCCGAAGGTACTGGGAAAGCCTATGCTTTTAAGTACAAAGCCCGGGCGCCTCTTGTCATATCCCGCCTCTTAACTGCTTCTAGCTATGCCTATCCAGCGCTCCAGAAACCATGACATCTGAGACGGCAGTTGTGGGGGTCTTGCTTCCCCTTTCAGGCCGCGCGCCTCGGCGCGGGTCTTTCAAATACTTATCTAGTCCTTCGACACGCAGTACATATATTATAGGTTTCAGGCCTCGTTGCAATTCGAGCCATCGTTATGGCGCTTGATTCGGGCACTTACCTCGGTACGGAAGGCCCAAGGGACACTTCACATTCGGGACTCTTCGGTTGTTGCATACCCACCTAACTAACTACCTTGCAATGGTCGATCTTTCGGATTCTCCCCAGGTTATAACCGACTTTTCGGATTCAACAAAGCGACCGGCCGGGTCCCCGGCCGGTTCCATGATATGCCGATGCCGACGCCGATGCCATATCACGCAAGGATAACCATTGACCCCACGTTTTGTTTCTTCGCTTCGGTTGAGCTTAGACGGGGAAGCTGCTTAGCATATGACGGGTCATACCTAAATATGACGGCAGAAGTCCCTGACAGTAGCGGCCGACACTTACATATGAGCTTCGGTTGCTTAACCATATACGCCAGGTAGGTTGGCACCTGCGACCTCACGATACCATGCGACATCCTGCATGTTGAGACTCGCCAGAGGCCGCCAACTGGATGGTTATCCTTAAGCATCCGATGCAAGGTCCTTCCCATGTTCTCACGTGCGCACGTTACATGCGTGATAGTGCTACACTACGGCAAACTCACAAAGACCCTGCGAGGAGACAGGGTAGAGGTTACCATTACGGTAAGAAAGAGCGAGGAAGAGGCATGGAAGTAGTTGGTACGAAGAGCTTCGAGCGAGTACTTGTATTAACTTTCGTGAGAATATTGTCCTGCCCGAGCAAGCTTTGCCGCACCAGAGTTCTACCTATAACTGCGACTATCATAGCTGGCTCGCCAAGGGGCCCCCCCTTTTTTTTTCTGCGCTTAGGCGAAAGCGTTTCTCCGCGGCTGAACTGCAATAAGGTTTTAGGCAATTGTTTTCGAGCACAGTCGGAGGCCTACAGATGCCGGCATAGCTCGCAGGCAAGTACTAGCTACATACTTCGTATGTAAAACTTGGTACTACGCGTAACCCGGACCGATTCAGGGGCACTAGTAGACAGTCGTCCCGTCCGAGACATTATGTATGCATGTCTGTCTGTATGCATGTAGGTATTGTATGTAGGTTGGTGTCGCCTTTCGATCTGCTTTCAATCCAGCGGCCCCGTGAAATTTCTCTCCTCTTGTTCCCAGCCGACCCGGGGCCAGCCCTCCGGCAGCGTGGAATACGGCGGCAGCGTGTACCTGCCATCGCACGCACCGTCGTCGCAGACGGCGTCGCAGATGCCGAACGTCTCGCAGTAGCACTCCTTTGCCGAGGGGCAGTGTACGGCCTCCTTGCCGAAAATGACTACACAGGTAGACGAACAAATAGTTTTGTTAGCAACGAAACCTCCTGCAGGGTGAAGCACGAAAACTTCCAGACAGAGAGCTAGGTAAAACAGGTAAAGGTAAAGAGAGGTAAATGTATTTATTAGGCTTACTGTGCCACGAGAACTCGAAGACACGCCCGCTGAGCGAGTCGTCGAGCGGCGTCGCGAGCAGCCACTCCCGGAATCGGACGTAGTCCTCCACGGGCCTTCTCCGGACCGTCTCGCGCGTGACGCCGAACTGCGAGCAGCAGCCGACGGCAACAACGTCAGGGGCGGGGACCCCAGCCCCGAAGAACATCAGCTCGTCCCAGGCCTGCTTGTAGACGCCCTTGGCGGACGGCACGCCAGCGTCCTCGGCCGGGCGGATCTCGGCCGGGCACCCGATGACCCAGGCGCAGCGCAGGTTGGCGTAGCCGGCCTCCCGCAGGTGCGGCAGTCGGAGGCGGCGCAGCGCCGGCACCGCGTCGTAGTCCGGGTCGTCGTTGTGCCAGGCGAACCGCGAGGCGTGCACGAAGACGAGTCTCGGCGGGAGCGTCTCGTAGGCGTCGATGATGTGCGTCAGGTACACCATGGCCTCGTGGCCCTTGTTCGCCGGCACCTTCAGCGACAAAGTCGACGCGGCGCTGCTGCTGGCGTCATCGTCGTCCACCACGTACCGGTGCGCGCGCCACTCTGGCAGGTACCGCACGATCCAGCTGGTGTCCTCCTGCTTCGTGCTGGCGACTACGAGCTCGACGTCGGTGCGGTATTGCTGCTGCTGCGTGTCCTGCGGCTTCTGGATAACGGGCTTGGGCAGCGGCGGTAGTTCGATAACTACGATATTATTGTTGCCATCGATGGAAGCATAATAGTAGTCGCGAGACACCAACAGGACGAACAGGAGGAGGGACGCAGCCAGGAAGAAAACAACCAGACGAGAGGTCAACATGATAGCATTGTAGCAGCAACAGAGCAGAGCCTCGTTCGGAGGATCACTTGGCGAGAACGATCTTCTGCGAACTACTTACTCAACTGCCTAAGCTGCCACGTGCTTGGATATATACTCGGCGAAGGGAAATGTTAGAAAAGGCGAATAGGAAAAAAGAAGATCAGGCTGGTCATCAGCCAGTTTACACATATTTTCCACATCGTAGCTCCTTTGTCCCGCGTACGCGCCATATCGTAGACCCTGGCACGCAACCGACGTCGGCGCCAACATACATTGCCCTCTCCGGATCCTTGCAAGAGCGGATGTTGGTTGGCCAAGTTATACGGGCTGACAGGTAGTAAGGGTTGGCCTTCAGCTCTCTTGCCGATCAGTGTTCACTACCAATCAGGCTGCGATAGGTACAATACAGGCATTCGCATAGTTTGGTTGCGCTCGTGTCTTATATCATCGCACCGCGCAACATATGAGTCGCAAGAATGAAGACGAAGGTGAGGACTATTCGTCATTGCCCCATCTTCTTAGATCCCAAAACGACCTACTTTGATGCTTAGCTTTGCCCTTTTCCGTAACTAAGTAGTGTGGTACGCGTCTATAGGCAAGGCTACCTGAGTCATTCTACAGGTTCAGCGCATCCGAAAAGAGCTCACATGAGTTCTAGACAGCCATGCTTACGACGCTTCCTAGGTACTAAGATACGATGTTACCCTATCGACCGGTTGGGGCCAATCAGAAACTCGGCTTTGGCTGTTGGTCGACTGGGTGTCAACTAACAAATCAAGCACTTGATACCCCCTACATTGAATACATGCTCGTAGAACCCCTTCAAATCCGTAGATTAGGAAGAGGGGGCGGCTGTAATGATCCTTCGTGTGAAGGAATCGCAACAATGGTTGTGCATATTTCTTGCTATTTGTTATCTCCTGTAGGGTTAACAGGGAGGAAAGGGGGTATAGAGCTTAAGTAAGATGCAACCGCTCTCGGCATGAGGTCGCGGTGAAACCTCTCCGCAAAATTGGGCCACCCCCGAAAATAGGGGAATAGGGGGGTTGTACCACACATCAATATGAATCGAAATCTGTATTATGAAGGCTTTACAGAGTCTAGCACCGTGAAAATTCAAAAGTGAAGATGGCTATGACTAGTCCTACTAACGATGCGTGAAATCTCCACGAAATATATATAACTCGCGGGCTGGACTTTATTTGCACCTGCGCGCGTATGTGGGCATAGGCCAAAGCAGAGTTTGCTCGCGCAAGATCTTACTTACATCAACCAGCCGATAGGTATACGTAAAGGACTTGCAAAGCTCAATCCCTCTAAAGTCCCGACCTGAAAAATCAAAGGTAGTTCTCGTGGAACACAATACTGACTGGAAAGCCCCTGCCTCCTTAACGTATAGTATACTCTTACAGCCTTGTGTGGCAATCCCCCACCCTCTTCACCGTTGACACCAATATTGTCTATGGAGTCATCTCCAGCTATATGTATATAAGCAAAAGGGTTGGGACGGACTTGAAATCCCTTGTTCCACGGAACTCTGACTTAAGTAACTACTTGAGGAGGTTCCGTGTTTCGTTTCCGGCCAACACCAAGCCGCTTGGTGAAGAACCTCCGAAGACCGCTGGTCCTCGAAGTCTTTTTCTGCCGCTGCTGCCGTACACCGCCAGCATCCGCGGAAGACGTAATAGCAGTCTTGTGGTCGTGGGCATCAGCAGCAGCAGCAGCAGTGCCGGCAACCGACGACGACGTCATAACAGGCGGGGGATCCTGCTTCAGGAAAGGGGGAGGCTTCTCTAGCACTGCGTTCCAATCCGCCCTCGCCGTTCGGGGGCGCTCTTGCGCTTTCGACTCGAGGAACTCTGGGAGGCGGAACTCGAAGCCACCATCATTATCGTCGTCATTGCCACCATCTCTAGTGCCTCCCCCTCCGGGTTTACCGCCCTTCTCAGCCACCGCCGCTTCGCTAGGCGGAGGCGGCTGTTGCTGCTGCTGCTGCTGCTGCTGCTGCTGCTGCTTCTCGCGGTGGCCCCTCTCGCTCGTGGCGCCGATCGTCCTTTCCTCGTCCTCCTCCAGCTTGGGGGTATAGTCTTCTTCCTGCGCCTCTCCCTCTCCCTCTTCTTCTTCTTCATCTTCTTCTTCTTCTTCTTCCTGAGACTGAGGCCGACCGCGCGCATCGCGCTCCTCATCCCCGCAAACGACCACGTACCACCGGATGAGCTCGCTGCTCTGCAGCTTATCGCGCAGCTTCTCGAGCCAACCGGCAGTGGCCCCCTCGCTGTCCACTGTGCCAACGACGTCCTCCTCCTGCCGCCGCTTCGTCTCGTCGCTGCTCCGACTGTTGCTGCTGCTGCTCCTCATCGCCTTGTGCGTCCTCGACCGCTCGAGCTCGTCGTAGCGCAGCATCTCCTCGGCGACCGAGACCGAGGTGTCCACGCGCACCACGTGGTCCGCGACGTACGCCCACGGCCCGCTGACGATGGATAGGTCCGCGGGGTCGAATTCCTCCAGTAGTGTCACGGCTGACCAGTCGCTCGGAGGTGCATCTTCTTCCGCCGCTGCCGCCGTGGCAGCGTCTGATGGGCCCCTTGGGGGCCGAGGGGTAGGTGGTAAGGTGGGGGGCTCGTCGTCGTCATGGCCATCGTCGTGTTGCTTCACCTGGGTCTCGAGCTCCCTACTGGGCGACTTGCCGTGCTTCGAGGACCCCCTTATCATAGTGTGGGTACTAAGATCGTCGTCGGACGTTGCCGCATCGCCCTGCTGGCCCTTTTGCGGGTCCCCGGCGCCGCCGGATGAGCCCGGGTCCGGTAATATAGTATTCTCGTCGCCATGTCCTTCTCGCCTGCCGTTCCGATACGGGAGGAAATCGAAGAGCTCGTAGAACTGCGTGAGCAGGGCGTCGGAGCTCTGCGGGGCCACAACCCACCCGGGCGCCGCGTCGTCGATGTCTTGGACGATGACAAAGAAGCTGATGGCGTCACGGTGCCAGCGGAACCCGTGGCAGAGATATGTGGGCATGGTATGGTCTTTCTCTCACCCAATATTAGAATTATTAGTAGTTACGGTATTATTATTACGTTTTCGAAGAGCTTCTTCGCTGTCGCACCACGATGGGGCAGCTCCTGTTTGTATGTATGTCTAAGACAAAGAAGGTCGTGCTGCGTGTGGGGGGGTTACGGGCTGCGAAGCGACGCGCATCCTCGGAGGGTTTCCCGTTCCTCGTCGGCCACGGCAGGACAGATCTGGCAGGTATCAATTCTCTAGAGATTGTACAGCTCAAAAGCCACTTGGGCAGACCGCAGTCCTGTTTGATTGCAACCCGAGACCAGACGACGCTGAATGGCCATACTGCAGCAGCAGCTATGGTTGAGACGAAAGGGATGTGTGTGGTGGTCGTGCCTCGTGATGGATTAGGAAGGAGCTGAAGTTCCCGTCTGCCAATGGGTGATGGCTAGAGTACGGCCATGCCACGCAAGCTGATACTTCTTTGCATCTTTCATGTACATGACGAGATCTTGGTCAAGTCAGATCTGGCCGTAAAGACACGCCGTCTTACATCTGACTAGTAGATGAGAGGCAGTTGCTAGGACTTGACTGCCTAGTCCGGCTTCTCGGCACTTATTGAGCCAGTGGGATCAATACGACATTGCCAGTCAAAATGGTATGCACAACCCCGCATACATATAAGCGAGGAGACTTGTCGTAGCGAGGAATCTGATAACAAAGCTCCAATACCACATATATTCAAGGCGCCAATGTCGTAGTCATGGAACAACCAAGTGGTATCTCTGGGATATACGTGAGGTAAGTAAGCTCGGTGGCTCGATAGACATGGCCTTCCCGGCCGATAACTTGGCGAGTAAGCAGTCGTATGAGTCGCTGGCGGTATAGCCTGATTGTCTAGGCAGCTAGAACGCCTCGACGCCTCGCTCGTCTAGCTGGCTGCTTTATAAGTATGAGGTTTCGGGCTGTGCCTGTAATCGGACTCTTCTTGTTGGAGAAGTATGCGAGAACATATCATCGAAACGGTCTAGCAGTACTCACTTCGCGCGAGCGTAATCCGGGCAAGCCATTCTGGGGCGGAGTGAGTAAGGACTCCGTATATTGTCCCAGGTGCTGAGCACATACTTATGTGTCTGACCATCTAGTTTACAGCTGAAGAGACTGAGCCATATTCACTTCGCCTAAGAACAGCCTCATCCACAAGCGTAATGCGAACAGGGCGATCTTAGGCGGAGTGAACACGGAATAATTATTGAGCTTTCTTCAGTGAAATGACGTCCTTGAGGCCCAACCAATGGTTTGATTGTGTCGTACAACTTTGTACTTCAACTACCGTAAGTTGTGAGCAGACTTAGAACGGAGCGTCTCTTCGTCGCACCCCGGTCAGCTCATCCATCTCAGTTTGTTTGTGATCATCCAACAGTGTGTCGCGTTTGGTAAGTAACTTGCTCTTCATAAGTTTCGCGACTCACTTGTACCTATACGAATTGTAAGGTCAAAAAGTACAGTGCATGGGATCTATTACCAAGAGAACAGAGGGACTGGGCAGTGACCTAGAGACGCCACTTAGTACTTATCCGCATTGGAGTCTTGGCGTGATGTAAGTTTGGCCCAAGTTTTGCTGGTTCAGAACACAGCCATCGAAATACCCATAGATCAGCATTCAGCTTGCAAATCATCAGCCTTATGAATGCGGAAGGATTCGAACAGTGACACAGCCGTGCCGATCACACCCCGTAACTGTTTACCATCTGAGCTGCCTCTGTAGCCAGAGTGGTTCGTCGGTCACGGGTATGGCTACAAGCCACGATAGTGGCCATGCCAGTACCGCAAGTTCCCCTTTTCTGATAGATGACATCGGGCTGTGCGACGTCAATCCACCTTGATTGCCATCTCAAAAGTGAAAGGGAAAAGGTTATATAAGCACGAGTAAACAGCATGAGACTATGTTCTAGTTTTACATAAGTCGCATCGTGTAAGTCAAGCCGCATCGCTCTCTACCAGCATCTCATTCATCATTATATCATATCCTGTGATATACTACACTCGACCCAAAACACCGAAAAGCATAACAACCCCTATCTCCACAATGCCCACCCTCCCAACAAGCTCAACAGACCGTGCTATATACGATGCCGCCACAGCAGCCCTCTTCAAGCGCGACTTCGCTTCCGATTACAGAAACAACCAGGACACGGTGCAGACCAGGCAGAGAGCCATCAGCGGCGCCATCATCGCCGTCATTGTCATCGTCTGCGTTTTGTTCGTCAGCATTGCTTTCACACTAGGCTGCGTGTGCGTCCGGATACGGAACAGAAGGCGGGGCCAACAGAGGACGGAGATGATGGGCGCGCCGAACACATATCCGCAGTACGGGCCGCCTGGCAGCACCATGGGCGGTGGCGGCGTTGGTCGCGGCCCGATCGCGGCCCCGGCCCCGGCATACACGCCCAGCTATACCGGCGCTACGTGGGATGGGAGTGCCACCGCTGGTGGTTACGATATGGGTGGCAACGGCGGCGGTGGCGGACACGGCGGCGGGCACAGCGGCGGGCACAGCGGTGGTACGGGCGTGTCATGATCGCCGGAGGTCCGCATACCGAAGAAATGATGATACGATGGAAACGAATAACACATTTACATCAATAACGGAAACTAGAAGAAAATACTTGATATAGGAGTTAGACTAGATACCATTTGACTTCTTACCTCAAAATATACCATTAAAGCAACTTACAAAGGGGCCATTCTATGTGTCTTCTAAAAACAGCACTATCACCTCCAATTTTATTGAACACGAGATTGACGATACGTCGATTGAATTTGTAAACAAAACCCACTTACCGTCTATATAGTGATATACATATATTCAAGTGTACGTAGAAAAGCAATGAAATGGCAAGGAAACATACAAAACTAGGAACAAATGAAATAGGCATGATATAATATCATACCAGATGATATGGCTGTTAACGCCCATGGATGCATACATGCTCCTGTCTTCCCTTTCCAACGGAAGCGATATGTGTATGTATATAAGAGACGAGAAAAAAGAAAAAACGTTGAAACGAAAAAGGGGGCACCAGGAAAAAGTCAAAGCCACTCACCAGCTAGCGTCGACGAAGGTGACCTTCTCCAATAAGGATCGAGACGGGGCTGCCTCGAAGGCCGCCTCGTATTGCTTCAAGGCCTCCTTCGCGGCATTCATCTCCGCTTCTTTTCTGCCTTTCCCACCTGTTTCTGAGTGATCACGGCTAACGCTGCTACTAAGCTCGCGCACGCGACGTCGCGCCCGTCGCAGGTCCTCGGCGAGCTCTTCCCACTTGCGCAGGGCGGCCGTCTGCGCGTCCTCGATGCGGCAGTCGCGGCACCGGTCGCCGATGGAGCCCCCCTCGGCGGTCGTGCGCGGCAGCTCGTGCACGGTGCGGTGGGTGATGGCGCGCGGCCCGACCGTGTGCCCGCAGCCCTTGTGCCGCATCTCCTGCCGGCAGAACGGACAGGAGTGGTGCGCGCTCACCCACTGCTCCAGGCAGTCGTGGCAGCCCAGATGACCGCACGGTAGGATCGCGGGCGCGACGGTCGCGCAGCGCTTGCCGCGCCCTTTCACTGCCCTCGTGTCGGAATCTGGGGTGTTATCAGCGCTGGAGCTCGAGGACGAGGAAGGGGAAGAAGGAGAAGAAGGGGAGGGCATCTCAAGCGTTGCCGTCTGGCAGATCTGGCACGTCAGGCCCTGCGGTCGGTCGATCATGAAGGTCACCTTCGGCGTCGGGAAGAACGACTCGCCCTCGACCGACTCCAGCCCGCAGCCCTCGCCGTCGTCATCCCGTCGGCGTGTCAGCCGGGCCGACCGGAGGAAATCCCGCGTCACGGGACCGAGGTACGAGGGCTCGCCGACGATGGGACTAGTAGTCCTACCCCGCATGGCGCCCGAGCGTGAAGACGACTGTGAGGACCTCGAAGATGACGACGACCGGGTGGAGGGGGGACTGCTGGGTTCCGATGCCTCCGAGCCCGGGTTGGAGATGTTGCGCCGCCGCGATGGCGCTGTTTCTTGAAGGAGCTCGCGGAGCCGCCGCTGCTGCTCACGCTCACGCTCACGCTCGCGAGATTCCCAGAGGGCGGTGATACTGGCGGCGGCGGCCTCCCGCGTCGCCGGGCGGTGAGCACGGATCGTCTGCGCGCGGTAACGGGCTATGGCGGCGGACACTTCGGTTTGCTCGGATGGAGGCGCCAGCCTCTCCCGGAGGGTTCGGGTTCGGGTTCGGGTTTGGCCCGAGGCTGAGGCGGAGCCTGCTCGACTCGTAGTGGGAGGACTGGCTCGAGGCGACTGTCCCATGTACATCCCCCGCGAAAGCAAGGAAAAGGAATCGTCGCTGCTGTAGCCATCACTGTCGTGATGGGAGGATAATGAACTATTGCTGCTCATGGTGGCGGTCTTCTTGTTCTTGCGGGGTATCTTTCCGAAGATGCTCCCGTTCTTAGAAAGGATCTCAGTGTTCATGACTCGGAATGAGTGTTCAGCTGATACTTAACCTTAACCAATGTCTTGGTGTTGACTTTTTTTGTTGTTGTTCAGGGGCTGATTGTAACAGAGCGTATGTGTGTCTTAATTATGTCTCGCAAGAACAACCAGAGTAGGGGAAGGTCGAGTTTACATACAACTTGGTCTCTATACATTGTTTAACGACAAGGGCATTGTACGCTGTTCTTCAAGTTGCCTGTCTTTGTTATGTTGAATGGAAGACCATAACAATCGACAAGGGACTGTCTCCCCCTTTCCGCAACGCTTGAAGGAGCCCTTTCGGCCAGGGGTTTTCAAAGGGGACCTTGTGGACTCGAATAGATTCATTTTAAAGGACTTGATTGTAAAGACACGAGGATACAATGGATGGTCTCCTTTGAAGACACATGTACAAGGTAGAGAGAATCACTTACTTGTACTGTTGGGCCTTGGAGGTGGAAATGCCAAGGGAGAAAACGCAGCATTTCTCTAACCCAATGGCATATATACCCAGCAGCTCTGGTTCTAGAACACAACAAGACGACACATCATACGCAACACTAGAAATGTCTTGGAGATTTCCCTATGCGTTTGTTTGTCCCGAAACTGCAACAAAGGGACCTCAGGTTTTTGCTGGTTTTTGCAAGCATTGTGCCTGTATTTGCTTAACCCTCTGCCTAGACTGAAGTGTCTGTAGAAGGACAGAGAACATAGGAAAGATGTTATATCTCAGGATATCATGATTCATAGGAGAGAATGTAGGTTATACTTGGGACTATATTGTCTCAAGACCTCCAAGTATCGTAACATGATATTTTTGATAGACTTGTCAGACCAATGGAAGAGCGTCTGTATATAGAGTGAGTACGAAATAGTTAAGCAACCTCAGGGAAGAAGGTAATGGAGGTGTGGATCCGGGCATTCCCCATAATGCCAAGGATCGGAAAATCGGAGTATAAAATTCTAGCAGCTTAAAGCGCATAACTGTAATTAGCTTTAATTTAATAACCAATTCGGATCTTTAGTATAATCCTAAATGAATTACTAATAGCAGTAATTCCTTAAGGATTCGAAAAACCGAATGTAGAAGCATAAATAATTATTTTTATAAATTAACGCTAATAACGCAAAATTTATTTTATTTTCTTACGAATTTTTTTTAATAACCGATAATGGCAAAAAGTAACGCTAATGCGAAGGAATAACCCAAGGGCGTTTCGGCCTAAGGCGGCACCTTTGTTGAATCCCTTACGGATACGAAGCCCGTTTAAAAAAACGGCATATTATACGAACTTTTCGATAAAAAGTTCGAAAATATCGAATAAAGAAATACCTTGATAAAAGATAACCTAAATTACTTAATGGGTAAAATTACGAAAATAACCGCGTATTTCGATATTAAGCCCAAAAGCAAAAAAGTCGAAATGCCGGATTAATAATTTCGTCGAAAAAGCGAATGGATTTAATAGCAACAATAATAGCCTACATTTAATATCGAAAAAGCGGCCATCGCCGGCAATGCGAAATCGCCAATTGGTTTCCGCAAACCGTCCGAATTCGATTAAAATTAATATATACCGTATACCTAGCGTTTACTTTATTACGATAAACCGCGAATAAAGGAAAAGATTAATATGGCATATATGCCGCCCGTTATAAACCACATTTAAGGTTCGCAAAAAGAACGAATAAAAAGAATATAGCCTCCGATTATATTTCCGAGTAATGCCGCAAAAATGGGCCATACCGAGGCAAAAAATAAAATAACGATACCTTTAAAAAGTGGATCAGTAACAACGCCGGCGCCTTTAAAAATAAAGCCGCGAACGTCTGGAATAAGAAATAAGGCTCCATCGTGAAGGCTGTTATACCAGGGCGCCTAAGGGGTAACGGAAAAATAAAAAAGATTAATAAGGACCTAAAGAAAATTATGCTACGCAAATACCAAATAAATCCTACGGCCCGTTCGTTGCCCGAATTATTGCAACGAACGGTAATTATTTATAACCGTACCCCTAAATTAAGCGGCTATAGCCCATATTTTTTATTATTCGGCATAATTCCTTTTTAAAAATAGACCTTATCGGAATTCTACGAATACTCTTGCGAATCGATGAAAAAGAAAAAGCTTTAAAATAATAAGCTATTAGCAGCAAATTACGAAATACCGCTCGCGAAGGCCCGCTTTAATAATATAAAGGCGTTTTGTAATAAAATACGAATATACCTTTAAAAAAAGAAAGAACTTATTAAAACGTACGTTCCGGACGATTGGGTTTTTTGCATTCGCTAACGCCAAGAAAAGCACGAGCCTTATTACGACGGGCTTTAAAACGTAATTAATTGTTATCCCGATAATACGTATTATTTACGAAGTTCCGAAAAAATCCAATTACAAAACAAATATAACGGAACGAATTTATTTCCGGCCTTTATAAAAAACGAATATCCCGTACGTAACATGTAATATGCGAATAAGCAATTTTTGAAATAAAATCGTCGGCGCTTAATAAAAAGGGAAATTAACGATAATAATTAAAAACGATTATAATAAAAAAGGGAAATAATTATAAATCCGAGCATTTCCCATAATACTAAGGATCGGAAAATCGGAATATAAAATTTTAATAACTTAAAACGCATAACTATAATTAACTTTAATTTAATAACCAATCCGGACCTTTAGTATAATCCTAAGTAAATTGCTAATAGCAGTAATTCCCTAGGGATTCGAAGGACCGGGCGCAGAAGCACAGAGGTAGCCATGCCCCGCCTCCATAATTAGGTGACACTATTTACCTAGGTAGGTACCTTGTATGTATGGTACTGCTCATACATACAAGTATGAAGTACCGCACAGTGCATTGCAGCTAGGCTAAACTCCAGGCCATTTATTTTTCAATTCCAAAGCTACCTCATCCTGGACAGCCTCAGCCTTGCACGTGCTGTTTCGACGCGGGCATAGACACCACAACAAGCCCAAACTTCGTCGCCTGCACTGCACACATAGACAGACACGATTGAGCCTATCTGCATCGGTACGAATGGTTTCCCACTAGGCAGAGTACCCAAAACCCGAAAACACAGAGGTAAACCCAGCCAGATCCTACGCCTAGAAGAGCCCCATCATCTGCATCCGCACCCGCACCAGCATCATCATGAGGCTCACGGCCGAGTTGCTTCAGAACTCGCCCTCGTGGCTCAATGCGCTGAAGGAGCGCGAGCTCGAGCTCCGAGGTACGTCAGAAAAGAACAGATACTACACTTTGTTGTGTCGTTTCACATGATCTAGCAAGAGCAGAGTTGATAGCGAGGCCTTTCGCCGGGTCGTGATAACAGGTCATCGCATTCCCGCCATCGAGAACCTGGGTGTTGCAGGAGTAAGTCAAGCCCTGCTACTTCCTTCCCTCCCTCTATCCTTCTCCCCAGATATTTCTTGCTCCTGTTTTATGGTGTTGCCACGTTCCTATCCTATCGACACGTTCACGTTTGAGGATGAATTGCTAAACTAGGACCCCTCAACTCGCTCCAATCGCTGCAGCCCCAAGATGCTATAGATTTCGTCGACAATGACATCCAGGTGTTGGGCAACTTCCCGCTCTCCCCGCGGATACGCACCCTGCTGTTCGCGCGCAACCGCGTCTCCTCCATACAGCCGACGCTCGCCAACTCGATCCCGAACCTGACGAATCTGCAACTGGAGTCAAACAACCTGAGGGAGCTAGCCGACCTGGATGCCTTAGGGACCTTTCCGCACCTCACGCACCTAGTGCTTAAAGACAACCCCGTCACGAAGAAGGAGGTAAGCTGAGAGATTGTTGGCCTTTCCCACCTTTGGGGGCGGGCAGGAAACAAACAAAAAAGGAGGTGCAAAATAGCTAACAGCGGGAACCTTCGTTTCCATTTGGGCAGAACTACCGGTATTGGGTCCTCTGGCGATGTCGGTCGGTCCGGTTCCTGGACTACGCGAAGGTCAAGGACGCGGAGCGGAAGCGGGCGGGGGAGCTCTTCGGCACGCCCGAGGAGCCGACGGAGCTGGCGTCGAAGCTCATGGGCATCAAGTCGAAGACGTTCGACTCGGCCTCGCTGCTGACCGCCGGTGGTGGCTCATCTGGCGGCGGCGGTAGCGGCGGTCTCGCGACGAAGATGGCGAGGATCAAGCTCACGGAGAAGGAGAAGAAGAGGCTGCAGGATATGATCAAGAAGGCGACGAGCCTGGACGAGATCACGCGGCTGGAGACGATGCTGCGGGAGGGCAGGCTGCCTGCCGGCGTCCATCTCGACGGCGATGAGATGGAGGAGTGAACGAAGGGGTGGGATGGGCGAGCTAGCTGATGGGCTCGCGTTCGCGGAGAAAACGAACAAAACATCAGAAATCGACACATAGGGTTAGGGTGATGAAAGGTCAGATTAGGCACTATCACAAAAAGCATGCTCGGGATATACCCATGATTAATAAACAAAGTTAACCCAATTGCTCGGTTCATTATGACGAATAGGCCTAAAAGTGGACTTTGTTCCAAGCAGCCAGCCAGCGCCTCAACACTCATGGTAACCCATAAAACGTAGCTAGTTGCTTTGTTGATCTGTTAATCCTGAGCAGACCCCGTTTCTATACCTCCCCCCTTTCCCGCAACACTCTCCTTCCACCCATGGATGTTCGTTCCCTTCTTAGCCAGTCATCTCGACATCATCCCCGTCCTCCCCCCTCGCCTGGCTCGCCTCGAATTGCAACTGGTCATTCGGGTCTTCCGGCCCATCCTCCTCGTTGCTGCTCGCCTGCCGCCGGGCTGCTGCCGCACCAGTCAGCAGACCAGAGATCGTAGCGCCGCCGCCGCCACCGCCACTACCGCTGATGCTGCCGTTCAAGCTCGCGCGCCCGCCGCCACTGCTCGGCGTGGACTTGTGCTTCTTGCCGTTCGGCGCTCCGGTAGCTGGGGTGGGATGCGGCGAGTCCTCGGATCCGGCCCCCTCTCCGGCCCCTCCGGCTCCCGCAGCAGCGCGCTCGTTGGCGGTGCGCTGGCCGTTGAGCTGCGCGCGCTTCGCGGCGGCCTGGGCCTTGATCTGCTTGTAGGGCACGGTCTTGGGGACCATGTCCGAGAGGAACTCTAGGTTGTCCTGGTGGGACACGGCGTTCGCTTTGGGTGTGTGTTAATCATCATAGGAGCTTGTACGTATAGATGGGGTGGGTATGAGTGAGGGAAGGAGAGGCGCGTAATGAGTACCTACCTATATCTTTGTACTGGATGTTCCGCCGGGGCTTCCGCTCTAGCTTAGCCATGTTCAGGCCCTCGGAGGCGATGTACTGGATGAACATCTCCTGAAGCATGGCGCACGGGGTGAGTTACGGGACAATGGATAGATGGATAGATACAGCCAGACGGACGGTGCCTAGCAAGGCACACCAGGCAGGCAGGCAGGCAGGCAGGCAGGCGAACTTACAGTTGCGAGGGTGATCACAAAGGATGCATTGTTAGAACAGATGCCGATGTCCTGATCCTGCGCAATGATCTTCTTCACTCGAGATACTGCGGAACGTGTAAGTTTAACAAGCAATTGCCCACGAATCTAAGTGGCCACTTACAAGGCAGTTGTGTCTGGCCCGTGGCTTCCTTTCTAGGGGGAATAGCCGTGGTATTGTATGGCATGATGGCGGTTTACTGATGTTCTAGTGTGATCCTCTGGTGATAGGAAGTTTTGTGAGGACCAAGTGAGAAAGGTCCCAAGTCTGCTCTGTATTACTGCAATTTGCACTGGATATTGATGGGTTAGCAGTTGGAATGCGGGAAAGAAGAAAGAAGGGATGGGGCTATCAGTCATGGATAGAGGTCAAGGCTAAAACTGTAGGTTCAACATTGCTCCCCGGGGACCTCTGATAACTACCTTCAGGCCCAGATGCGCTCAAGGTTTTGTCATATCACATAACCGCACAGCTGATCACGGCATACAGTATGTAGAATTGCTTACCGTATTGAATGCAAGTGTCTGTAAGTCAAGCCTAAAGCAAGATGTTTCAAGATAACGGTAGTGAGTCGGAGTAGAGCAACCTTCTGATAGTATTGGAAGTGAGTACTTCGTATACTTCGTACCTCCTGAAAAGACACACCCGTGGACTTGCACGCGTAGGAATTCGAGGTCGCGTCCTGATCCCATTAATCGAAAAGCGGGCCCTGTACTTCAGCTTTAGAGGTCAATGCAGGGCAGTTTAACCCACTTGTAGGCGGCTTGGCCAGCAGCTTCAGAGCCTACAAAAGCTTAACTTCCTATAGCAAATAGCGTTCATTTACCAACTTTTAGGTAATACGTATCGCTAATCTACTGTATGTACAACTTGCCTACAGTTAGTACGTCCATATCTAGGCCTACGTAATTCAGCTTCATATCACTTCTTCAACCAGGTAGCTACATACTTAGTTAGTAGGTCCTGATCATGATCGCAAGTTTGTGATGTTTTCAAGAAGAAGCTCCGTTTCCATAGGGCGTCCTCAGTCAATCCATCGGCCTTCGGTGGGCCAGCGGCCCTCGGTCAGCTCGCGCATCTCCTTTGCGATATCCACCGCGGAACAAGGCGAAGGCGGGAGCGAAGTTCACGATGCGCCTGCCCAGCAGCAGATCGAGGAGGAGATTGCGGAGATCAAGAGATATGAGGTTTGTTGCGCTATTGCCATCATCTTGCCTGTCAAGCAAAGCAACGACAACAAGAAGAAGAAAAAAGCCCGTGGCTAACTGGTGCTCTTCCACCAATAGGATTTTACAACGATAGGTATGCACCGTCGAGCGCTACTCGAGATCAACCAGCCCCAGGGCAGTCTACTAAGACGATGATGACACACAGACTGGGTGAAGGATGCGGCGCGCGAGCGATTGCGCCGGAAGGAACGGCGGAAGAAAGCAGCAGGCCTGTCCAGCGGCGGCAAGGTCACATGGCGGTACAAGCTATGGGAGTCCTACGACGCCGCTCAAGGCTGGATCGTGGTGACCTTGATAGGTGCCGCCATCGGCCTCAACGCTGCGTTCTTGAACATCTACACCGAATGGCTGTCCGATATCAAGATGGGGTACTGCACCACCGGCTTCCATCTGAACGAGCAATTCTGCTGTTGGGGCGAGGACAACGGCTGCCCTCACTGGCACCGGTGGACGGGCTTCGAGCCCGCAAACTACGTGATATACATCACGTTCGGGGTAAGGTGAAACAGTTCTCCCCCATTCAGACTTTGTCTCTGGTGTGCTCAGTCTTTTTTTCCCCAACACGCAGACACTTTTCGCATTCACGTCGGCCGCGCTCGTGAAATCGTTCGCGCCATATGCCGCCGGATCGGGCATCTCCGAAATCAAATGCATCATCGCCGGCTTCGTGATGAAGGGGTTCCTGGGCTTCTGGACACTGGTCATCAAGTCCATCGCGCTCCCGCTTGCCATCGCGTCCGGGCTGTCCGTCGGCAAGGAGGGGCCCAGCGTCCATTATGCCGTGTGCACCGGCAACGTCATCTCGCGTATGTTCGACAAGTATCGGCGGAACGCCTCTAAGACGCGGGAAATCCTGAGCGCCTGTGCGGCTGCTGGCGTGGCAGTTGCATTCGGCAGTCCGATCGGAGGCGTGCTGTTCTCCCTAGAGGAGATGTCCAGCTACTTCCCTCTGAAAACCATGTGGCGGAGCTATTTCTGTGCCCTAGTTGGAACTGCTGTCCTCGCTGCGATGAACCCTTTCCGGACCGGGCAGCTGGTCATGTTCCAGGTCAAGTATGACCGGACGTGGCACTTCTTCGAGGTGTTGTTCTACGTTATCATTGGCGTGTTCGGAGGCTTGTATGGCGCATTCGTCATCAAGTGGAATCTGAGGGTGCAAACCTTCCGGAAGAAATACCTCACGAAATGGGCTATCCTCGAAGCGACCTTGTTGGCTTTCGGAACAGCTGTCATCTGCTACCCCAACGCATTCCTGCGAATCGATATGACGGAGAGCATGGAGATCCTGTTCCTGGAATGTGAGGGTGCGGAAGATTACCATGGACTTTGTGAGCCTGATAGGCGGTGGGCAAACATCTTCTCACTCGTATTAGCTACGGTGATTCGAATGTTTTTAGTCATAATATCCTATGGCTGCAAGGTACCTGCCGGTATATTCGTTCCATCCATGGCTGTCGGAGCCTCGTTTGGACGCACGGTTGGTATCCTCGTGCAAGTGATTCACGATGCGCATCCAGAGGCAGCATTCTTTGCGGCTTGCACGCCGGATGAGCCGTGCGTCACTCCTGGAACCTATGCTTTCCTTGGTGCCGCAGCGGCTCTCAGTGGCATTATGCACATTACAGTTTCCGTCGTGGTCATAATGTTCGAGCTTACGGGAGCTTTAGATTACATCTTACCGACGATGATTGTCGTTGGTGTTACGAAGGCAGTATCAGAAACCCTAGGGGGCAAAGGCGGCATTGCTGACCGCATGATATGGTTCAGCGGGTTTCCTTTTCTTGACAACAAGGAAGAGCACAATTTCGGCGTTCCTGTATCTGCTGCTATGACATCTAAGGATGTGGTTTCGATACCAATGCATGGGATGACGCTCAAAGCTGTCGAGGACCTCCTCAGTCAACCCGAGTACCAGGGTTTCCCCATCGTCGAGGACGAAACGTCTAAGATCCTTATTGGCTACATTGGAACCACCGAGCTTCGCTACGCCATCGACCGCCTGCGGCGCGAGCGCCGAGCCACGATCAGCCCCCTCGCGAAGTGCAACTTCTCGCCGCCAGCCTCGGCGCAGGTGATGCCGCCGCTCACGCCGGCCGTCACGATCAACAGCAGCAGCGGCATGGACTTCAGCGCGTCGTCGGCCTCGATCGACTTCGGGCGCTACGTGGACGCGACGCCGGTGACGGTGCACCCGCGCCTGCCGCTGGAGACGGTCATGGAGCTGTTCCAGAAGATCGGCCCGCGCGTCGTCCTGGTCGAGCACCACGGCCGCCTCCGCGGCCTGCTCACCGTCAAGGACTGCCTCCGCTACCAGTTCAAGACCGAGGCCACCGAGAACCCCCACGAGGACCGCGGCCTCGCCGAGAGCCAGGAGCGCCTCTGGGGCGCCATGAGCCGCTGGGCCGCCTGGCTCTCCGACCGCGTCACCACCGCGAGTGGCGGCCGCATCCGGCTCGCGAGCCCGGCTGAGGAGAGGCGGCCCCTGAGGAGGCGGGGCAGCGGTGGCGGCGGGCGCGGCGGGCGCGGTGGTATTCGTGGCGGCAGTCGTGGCAGCAGTGATCGTCAAGGGCATATCATGGACGGCGACGAGGACATCGTCGATGATGACGGTGGACTTGAATTAGAGAGCAGATAGCAGGCTTTTCCCTTGGTATTTTGGTCCTTGTCTGTAAATATTGGCCAGTGGGTATAGATGTTTCTATTTTTGCTGCACAATGTAGCACAATGTATACTTCCGAAACACTGCGCCCAACCCCTATCGATCTATACAGCGTAACATGTACCTAGTTTAACGGTGGCTGAGTCTGCTGGCTTTTGGGATGCTCAGGATCCACTATTTATGTGGCTCAAATCTTAGGTAATAGAACGTCCCGAGGTCCAGTGCCCAGGTGATGAACATATTGTCATCATGCGAACTACATACCTACTTGCTTGTCGATATGAGATGGCTACCTTATGACGCCTTACGAAAACAGAAAGACAAAACCACGCTTGATCATTTGAGTTCTTTATTTGCATGAACACGCCCGGAATATACTATAATAATACCTCTTGGCAGGTATCATTACAAGCCGACCGCTGAATCCTGGCCTACGGCACAGCTACAGTTCTCCTGCGATTATCACGGGAAGGGGCCTTGTTGAGTCACGGAAACCTACCGAATCGAGAAAGAGCAGCCATCGTGCCTCAATCATTGTACGGGAGGTCTTTACTACAGGCAATGTCGCTCTCCGGAGAGTCCACCGCCTCTTCCGTGCCGTCTTCTCTATCATCATCCGCGGAGCTAAGGAGGCGTCCCGCTGTGGCCGACGCCCCTGGGAAGATGCACGATACTTTAGAGCCCAGCACCCGTTCATCCTCGCCACCACCCTTGCCATCATCGTCTTCACCCCAGCAATCTCGGGAAGAGGAGGCCACGGCGAGTACTGCGAGTGCCGGGTGGGATGGGGCCCCACCGCCATCACCACCACCACCGTCCTCGTCCCCGTTGTCCTGGACGGCAAGGAACCAGTGGATCGTCTACGCGATCGCCAGCGGTGGCTGCGCCGCTTTCAACGGCGTCTTTGCGAAATTGTGCGTAACAAATCATCGTGGCTCGCTACAATGTAGTCTCATACACAACGGATCTCAGATCTTCTTTTAACTCCAGCCGCATGGGGGCTTACAAATGCAAGGCGAAAAGCTGACTAAACTAACTAATAGAACTACCAATGGCCTGACGACACACATCGCCCGCGGCATCTCAGGGGTCCTCGGACTCACGGCTTCCCAGGGTGTCATTGAAGTTGTCGTGCGATGCGTATGTGCTCCCATGCTGTTTATTTCGTGACCCTTGGCCTGTCTCAATCACCTTGCCACGGAACTGCAGAATCTTGGCGTATAACAACGGCATAGGCCTGTCGAAAGGGGTGAGATGAAGAAAACCCAACTAACGCTCACTCTTATTGGTGCAGATTTTCTTCGGTCTGAATATAGTCTTCAACGGTGTGGTAAGTCTGTCATTGGTTCTTAATTCCTTGTCCTATCTCCGTTGTTCTCCCGTGTAAACTGCCTTTCCATCTGATCGAAACTCTGGAGATACTCAAGCTTGAATTGCCATGCATTTCAGCGTGAACTCATCTAAAGTTAGAAAAGAAACCCACCCCAAAGTCTAAGCTGTGTCTGCCCCAGTTTTCCCTCCCCATGAACCGGAATGTTTGCTTCAACCTGTGTGTTTGTTTCTATCTATGCGGCCCGTCTCTAACTAGAACATACATTTATGATGTAATAGATGTGGACGCTGTTCACCCAGGCACTGTCCAAGGGCCATTCCACGACGCAAGTGTCCATCATGAACACGTCCACGAACTTCATGATCACCGCCCTGCTGGGCCTGGCCATCTTCGCCGAATCGCTACCGCCGCTCTGGTGGCTCGGTGCGGCTATGCTGGTCGCGGGCAACGTGATCGTTGGGCGGAAGGGCGAGGGCACTAGCCCAGGCGGCGATGAGGTCACAGGTGACAGCCGCGATCGCTTGCTAGGAAGCACCGCCCCAGAGGCCGGGGACTCCTCCCTACGTCAAGGGTACGGCACCCTACCGCAGGACGAAGACGGCAGGAAGGAAGACGAGGACGCTACCACTGCTGCCATTGCCGCCCATTCATAAGACTATACTATGCCAAGCCAGAGACACCGTCTGACTCATGGAACTCACAAGCCGAAAGAGCCCTGGTCTTCGCAGGGCTGAATTCTGGGTGCCTGGAATCTGCATCCAGTAATTCTGCGCTTAACCTTAAAAGCTAGGCTCTATACCTCGTAGCGTATGGTCTATCAAACCTAATCTAGCCTATATATTTTTATCAGACAGCCAGGTAGCATGCACGCACGTGGCACGGCAAGGGGAATCCGACTTATCAATGAGCCTCTAGTCAGTCTATTCAAGGTTGTTTATTATTGAAAAAAGAAGAATCAACGGCAGGTACGGAACATTAGCCGCAGGTGTATCAGTCGTTTCATAGGGTGGCAGCTCTCCTTCTACTATGTACGACTGATTGTGACAGATCGTGACACAAGCTGAAGTGGTGGCTGCGATTATCAGGCGTAAATTAGTAGGCGATGGTTCACGATGGCTGGATGGATCCAGTCCGAACCACGCCAGAGTGGCAAGCGTCCCGAGCTGAAGTCGCGGTGGAGGCTAGCGCGCGCTAGCTGGGCTGGTTGACAACTGACGAGAGGTTGATCTTGCCCTCCGTACGACTTCAACGCACTTCGCAGGCGGGCAGGTGGGCAGGTGGGGAATGCCTTCATCTCAATGCCATCCGCTAGTCACAACTAAACTCAATCGGGCGCCATTGCCCACCGAAGACCTTCAGCTACGGTAGCTACCTACAGCTACCTAGGCTGCTAGTTCAGACTCGGTTGCACCTCCGCCTCTCTTGGCTGCCGGGCCTGGCTGTGTTTGTGTTTCCCATGGCATCGGTTGTGTTGAGGCAGTTCCGGACTTATTGCCTACCTAGCACAGGAGCCTAGCACAGTACGATGGGAAAGTCAGATGGGCCCGGATATGCTTGCTCAGGGTTTGACGAAACTACGGGTATATAAGACAGCAAGTTCCTCCACAAGCGGGTGATCGACCTCTATACTCCAACCTTCACCCAGCAAAACAAACCCCCATCCAACCACAAGTTGCCCGTTAATCGCTACCTACATAGCGAACGTGAGCATTGTTTACATCCAATAACGTCCGCCGCATAACATCCTATCAACCAATAAAATTACAATACATCTCTTACCAACACCACCAACTACCACCAACACCACCAACCATGCAGTTCACCGCCCTCACCTTCTTCGGCCTCGCGCTCGCAGCCTCCGCGTACGAGCTGCCCGCCCACCCGGCCATGATCGCGCGGGCGATCGAGGCGCGCGGGACGAACGAGTGCCTGTCGGTGGCGTCGACGGTGCTGCCGGAGGTTACGGGCTACCCGACGCCGCCGGCGGCCGTGACGGAGTACCTGGAGACGGCGTCGGTGACGCAGACGGACGCGTGCGTCGACCCGCTCATCACGGGCGACGTGGGCTCGCAGTTCACCAGCTGGGCCACGGCGTACTCGTCGTGGGCCGACGCCCACGTCTCCGACTTCCGCGCCCTCTGGCAGGCCTGCAGCGACGTCTCCGAGGTCGCCACCGTCCTCCCCACCGGCACCGAGGCCTGCTCCTCCCTCGTCGCCCGCATCACTAGCAACCCCGCCCCCGGGCCTCGCGAGACGGGCGCCGTGGCTGCGGCCGCGCTGTTCGCGGCTGGCGCTGTGGCCGCCGCTATGTGAGAGAGAGGTCGTTTCACACCATTCGGCTGCCCCCAAGCAAACAAACAAGCGAAAAACAAACAAACAATAGAATTTATATATCAATCAACAATAGTCACTAAAGGAGAAGGAGGCAGGCTTCTGAAGGGAGGCATTTAGGGCGGCAAACTCAGCAACTCAGCAACTCGGACAGCCAGCCAGCCTATGGAGGCATCGCATGGTGTTTCAGGCATCAACGGGTGCGCGCGGGGGATTGCTGATGTGGCCTTTGAGTTGATCCCCGAGAGTTGGCGGTTTGAAGTTGGCCTTGCACCGTGGACCAATTGTTTGCGTGCATGCATGTTTTTCCCCCGATACCCTGCGGCATTGACTTTTACATAAAGAACAGGATAAAGTTACAATTCATCGCTACCTGACCAGTGAAGCACACGTATTTGTTATGCCAAGTGATTTGCGAAACCGAATCTAAAATCATGAGCCGTGATGTTGGCCTCATGCTCCAGCTATGAACTTGATAAGAGTCAGTCGGCCGAGGGCTCGAAAATCAAAGCTATATGCTGAATTCTCGTCTAAACCAGAATGGACATCAAACCCTCTTGCTACCATTACCCTTCCTCACTAGCCATCAAAACGTTCGAGATAGTTATCGGGATGGTCGTCTTGTTATCCTCGATAGGCACCACGCCATCATCTCAGAGCGTTTCATGAAAAGGGGGGTGCCCGCAACATAACGACACGTATTGATGCACTCCACTGGACATTCAAGGGCGAGATTCGGGCGTCATCATTTTGCTACGAGAAGGAATCCTATTCGTTTAAACTCTACATCACTTTCATAATCTCCTATCAAGGACCTCGTCATCAAATTCGACGTAAGTATGGTAAGCGTAATAAGTATGCTGCTCCCGTCCTAAGTATACGATCCCGGCATACGAAGCATAGATTTTACTCGAATAATCAAGCCAACCACCGGTTTGTCTACCTTACCTAAAGTATCCACTTCGGTACAGCCGCGCCCTCAAAACCCATCCATCCATGCTCTCACTCGCTAACTATGGGCACCCCCAACCCCAATCTCCCCCATCAGCAGCGCATCGACCCGCTCCCCCTTCCTCAGCGGCCCCTCGCCCCTCGGCAGGCACAGCAGCGCGTTGGCGCCGCGCAGGCTGCCGACGCGCGAGCTGCGCTGGCCGCCGGTGCTCGACGCCTCCAGGCCGCCGGAGACGGAGACGGAGACGGAGACGACCGCGCGGTGGAGCTCGGGGCGGGCGCGGTCGAGGGCGAAGTCGTGGGCGAGCGCGACGCCGGGAACGCGCGGCAGGCCCACGCGCGGCTCCGGGTATCCCGCCAGCCGGTGCAGCGCCGGCAGCGCGAACAGGTGGAACGTGACGAGCGCCGAGGCCGGGTTGCCGGGGAGGCCGAAGACGAGGCGGTCGCTGCGCCGCGTGCCGGGTCCCGCTTCGGCTTCGGCTTCGGTAGTGCTGGTGACGGGGACTACGTCCTTCACGGGCACGGTGGCGAACGTGGTCGGCTTGCCGGGCTTCATGGCCACGCGGCCGAAGTGCACGGTGCCGCCGAGGGCGCGCTCGACCGTCGGCTTGAGCAGGTCCAGCTCGCCCATGGAGACGCCGCCCGTGGTGATGAGCACGTCGACGCGGCGCAGCGCGTCGCGGAGCGCCGCCTCGAGCGCGCCCGGCTTGTCGGCCGCGATGCCCAGGTCGACGGTGGGGAAGCCGCGCTCGGCCGCCGCCGCGAGCAGGGCCGGCCGGTTCGAGTCGCGGACCTCGCCCGGTCTCAGGGTCCTCTGTTTCCGCCCTTGTCCCTTTTCACCAGTGCTATCACCCTCGTCGTCGGTGGCAGGCGCGTGCAGATCCACGATCTCGTCCCCCGTCGAGAGCACGCCGACCACGGGCCTCCGGTACGTGCGCACCTCGGCGGCGCCGACCGCGGCCAGCAGCCCGATCTCGCCGCCGACGGCGGAGACGCGCTCGCCGCGGCGCAGGACGGTCTCGCCGGCGCGGATGTCGCTGCCGACCTCGCGGATGTTCTCGCCCTCGCGGACGGGAGGCGCGCCCTCGTCCGCCAGGATCTCGATCTCCTTCTCCTCCTTCCCGTCGTCCGCCAGCGTCCGCAGCACCGTGTCCTCGACCATGACCACGGAGGTGGCGCCGGGCGGCAGCGGCGCGCCCGTCGTGATCCGCGCCACCTGGCCCTCGCGGAGCGGCTCCATCGCCTCCCCGGGAGCCGCGTGCGAGACCGACACCACGGGGTAGACGCCGCGCATGCTGCTGTTACTGCTGCTGCCATCCTCGTCGTTGTTGTCCTTCGTCTTCTTGGGCACGACGACCGCGTACCCGTCAACGATGCTCGCCCGGAACGCCGGCACGTTCTCCCGGGCCACGACGTCCTCGGCCAGCACGGCGCCGGGCAGCGAGCTGCTGTCTACCTTGGAGACCACGACCTGCGGCGCCGGCGTGTGCTGCCGGATCTTCTCGAGCGCCTCCTCGACCGAGAGCATGGGGTACGGCGACTCGCGGTTGCGCCGGCTGGGGCCGAGCTTCGGGTCGTTGGACAGCGGGTTCGAGCCGCTGCTGCTGGGTGCCGTGTGACGTACGAGATTCCCGTGACCGTGGCCGTGGCCGTGGGAATGCCCGTATTTATGACTGTGATCGTGACCGTGGCTATGGCCGTGGCTGTGATGGGAGTGCGAATGCCCGCCACTGCTACTACCACTAACGCTACCGCCGGAGGCAATGCCTGCCTCGGCTTCTAGCTTCTTGATGCCGCCCGCGTGTAGCGTCCTCGAGTCCAGCCCGGCCGCCTGGAGACAAGCATGCGGCAGCGTCTTCAGGACGGCTTGTAGGTTCTCCCTAGCGCCCTTGGGCGACCCCGGGAGTGTGATGACCACGGATTTGTTGCGGACACCGGCGACGGGCCGGGACATCATGGCGACTAAGTTAAGTTTTCTGATTAGCCACTCCACTCCAGTACAGGCCCGATAGTAGTAGTGGACCGGGTTTCGTTCGCTCCTTACAAGGTGTGACGCTCAAAGAAGCTGCGAGCATCCCATGCACTAGGCCTGGTGCCGGTTTGTGAAGCAACGCTGCTACAGCCTTTGAGTTATGTTAGCGATGTGTGCCTTTAGTAATCTGAACCTGAAGTGTGTTTCTGTGGTGAGGGGATATACGTAATATGATTTAACCAAAAAGGTAGCACTCACTTACCTCAGGGGTATTGTCTGCCGTGGCGAAGCCGGTGCCTCCGGTCGTCAGGATAAGGTTGATTTCTGTCGCAACATCCGCCCATAGCATGATCTGCCGCTGGATCTGCGTGACCACGTCAGGGACAATATTGATGTCTACGAGCCTCCATTTCCCGCCACCTTCCTTGTCCAGGACCTCGCCCAATGCTACCGCTGACGCATCTGTCGAGGGGTCCTTAGCTGCGGTGGTGGATACGATAAGGAGAGCGACTTTCAGGGCGTCACTGGCCATCTTTTGAATCTGACGGACCCCTATAGAGCCACAGTTACGAGATTATGTAAAAGAAGAAAGGTAGATTAGAATGTATCAAGTACAAGTATATACATGAAGTTGAGATCGAGATGATATTATGTTATGCATAGGGAAATGGGCTGGTTCGGTTTACTGTTCATTGTGTAGGTAAACGGTATTTGTATAGTGCGGGGCATACAGAAGAGTTGCCGCCGACTTTGAACTACATACTTACTTTTTACCTAACAAATACGCAGCTTAATGCTATCGAATTGGATATAAAAGATCCTCATTACCATGACTATAAGTAATTACAGCATCAAATCGCCAGAATAAAACATACAAACAAGTCTCTTTTTATTTTTTGTTCTCGAGTTCCGAAGCATCGGACACAAGCTGAGAGGTAGGCTCGGGTCAAAATGACGTAGGGCGGGTTTGAACTTGAAGCTCGGAACTATATATAGAGGAAAGAAGCATACTAAGGTGCCTAGGGACTGGATCATGGAAATCGAGATCGACAATGTGCAAATAAAAAAAATCATGATGATTTCCCCCTCTGAACGCCAGCCAGCCAGCCAGTACCAACGCTTAGTATAGGTACTTGAGCTGCCTATCTAAGTAGGCAGGTAGATACATACATAACAGGGAGAGAGAAAAACCTCGGGAGGTAGGATAGATCTCACTCATCCAGAGACGGTGTGTACCCTACATACACTTATTAATAGAGATTGAAGCTTTCTTCCTTTTTGTTCTCTTTTATCATTCCATCCCATCCCATCTGATCTCATCTCATCTAATCTCATCGCACCACACCTCGCTCCCAGCCGCCTTCCTCACTTCGCGCCCTTGGGCTTCGCCTCGGTCTCGCTCAGCTCGCGGACCAGGATCTTGGTGCGGCCCTCGCCGCTGTAGTCCTCCATGCCGGACTCGAAGCCGGGGCAGACGGCGACGGCGAGGTAGCGGCCGTCGGCGGAGAAGGCCAGGGCGGCGACGCTGTCGGGGAAGCGCGGGTAGACCTTCATGCGGCGCTTGGCCTCGGCGTCCCACAGGGCGGCGGTGGCGTCGCCGCCGCCGCTCGCGAACGTGCCGTACGTGGGGTGGAAGGCCAGCGCGTTGACCGGGTACACCACGTCCGTGCTCCCGCCGTTCTCCGCCTGCTGCTGCCGGTGGCACTTGAAGGCGTACTTGCGCGCCTGCGACTCCGCCGACGCGTCGAACCACTCCACCGCCACCCGGCCCTCGATCGACGACGTCGCGTACCCCGCGTCCGTCGGCATCGCCGCCACGGCCCGCGTCAGGAACTTGAGCGACGACTCGCGCTGCTGCCAGGGCTGGGGCGGGGTCGCCGACGGGCCGGCCGCCGCCGCCGCCGCCAGCGTCGCGAGGTCGTAGATGTGCACGAGTCGCGAGGTCATGGCGACGATGACCTTGGAGGGGCTGGCGGCCATCGCGTGGGGCTTGCCGGGGAGCGGGATGGCGAGCGGTGGTGATGGAGGGTTCGGCGATGACGGGTTGTTGTGTACGTGGAGGTTGCCGTCCCAGGAGGCGGAGATGAGGAGAGCTTTTGCACGCAGCGCGATCCGTGTTAGTTCAGTTCAGTTCAGTTCCGTTTCATAGAATAGTTGGGCCTCCCGCGGCATTGAGGAATAGAGTGAGCAGTAGCCGCAGCAAAGAAAGTGAACCTACAATGTTCCCGGCTATACACAACTCTTCTCACGGGAGCGCTGTGTTTGCTCAAGACGGTCTGCTCGCCGGTCTCGAGATCGATGCGCTTGACCTGCCAGTCCATGCCGGCGCTGAAGGCCTCGTTGTCATTGGAACCGAAGCAGACATCCATGACGGGGGCGCGGTGTTCGAATGTCCGTATCAGAAGGCCGTGGCCGGCCTCGCCCTCGCCCTCGGTCTCGCCTTGCGTGTCGTACAGGTAGACGTTCTTGTCCCATGAGGAAACAAGCAGCCGCGCGGGCGACTCGGGCGCAAACACAAGCGACGAGATGGCATCGTTCGGGGGTTGCGCGAGCTCGAACTGGGAAGCTGGTTACGACCAAAGGAATGGCGCAGCGTTAGCTACTCGAGCTTCCATGTTTCTTTCTACCACGACAACAACAGAGGACGACAGCAATGAGGGGATGGGAGCATGGAGCTTACCTGGCGCCATTTTGTAGATCTGATATGGACAAACAGTTACTAGAGTTCTATAGGGATGAAAAATCGACGACCTCCTATGTCAATGGAATTATTTGAGTAGTCGTGGGATCAGATCAGATGCCAGATGGAATATGGATATGAGGTAGTGGTAAGTACCTACGTACCGCTGCTAGACAGAAATCAACATCTGAAGCTCATGCAAGGTTAGGTAAGCCGGGTAAGTAAACATTAAGGTATGCCCATTGCAGGTGAGCTCCACATACAAAGGTTGCCATTTTTTACCGCCTGCTTATCTTAGACTTATCGTAACCTTTAGCCTTTAGGCGTCAGATTTTAAGGTTGGCGATATTGGGACGGATATTTAGTGGATCGTTCCATTATAAATGGAGGGGCAGTGAGGATATATGGGTACCTGCTTTGTACTTCTTACAGGTACTACCTCTTCGTACCTACGGCCGTATCGCGGGGCACCAGAGCTTCTATTGATGAGCTTCAAGCCACATACTCTTTCATCATCAAGGCTAGCAAGAACTTCTTGCCCCGAATAACTTGTCGCCGACAGCTTTTCATGATATCAAATTCTCCATAGCCTCACCAGCCGTGATTCATCAACGCACCTCCGCCGAGATGCCTTTTGCGCAGCTCGTCCTGGGTAGTCCCGGCTCAGGCAAGAGCACCTACTGTGATGGAAGTAAGCTTGAGTGTCTCTTTCTCTCCAGGGCAAGACGTGTTTGGCAGGCTTCACAATGCTAAATCTGTCATCTTATAGTGCACCAGTTCATGGGAGCTATCGGGCGAGAGTGCTCTGTAGTCAACCTAGATCCCGCCAACGACAAGACGAATTACCCTTGTGCCTTAGACATACGCAGTCTTATTACGCTGGAGGAGATTATGTCCGACGATCAACTTGGCCCCAACGGCGGCGTCCTATATGCGTTCGAAGAGCTCGAGAACAATATGGAATGGTTGGAGAACGGGTTGAAAGAGTTGGAGGAGTCGTATGTGCTCTTTGATTGCCCTGGCCAGGTTGAATTGTACACGCATCATAACTCGCTTCGCAATATCTTCTTCAAGATTCAGAAAATGGGATATAGGGTAAGTAGTAAGCAGGCAGGCTTATGCATACCTACACAACTACATTACCTATTAGCTTTATGACTAACTGGACACAGCTCGTGGTCGTCCACCTATCCGATAGCTTTTGTCTTACACAGCCATCCCTTTACATCTCCAACCTCCTTCTCACTCTTCGCGCCATGCTGCAGATGGACCTCCCTCACATCAACGTCCTCACCAAGATCGACAAGGTCGCCTCATACGACCCCCTTCCCTTCAACCTAGATTTCTATACCGAAGTTCAAGACCTGGGTTATCTCTTGCCGCATCTTGAAGACGAGTCGCCCGTTCTGAGAAGCGATAAATTCGGCCGCCTAAACCAGACCATCGCAGACCTCGTCGAGAACTTTTCCTTGGTGCGTTTCGAAGTACTAGCCGTGGAGAACAAGAAGAGCATCATGCATCTATTGCGCGTGATCGACCGTGCTGGAGGATACGTATTTGGTAGTGCCGAGGGGGCCAACGATACTGTTTGGCAGATCGCCATGCGCAACGAAGGCTCGTTGATGGAGGTCCACGATATCCAGGAACGCTGGATTGATGCGAAAGAGGAATACGATACCGTGGAGCAGAAGGAATGGGAAGAGCAGCTCGACCGGCACGCGGGCGACGCTGGCACTGGCACTGGCACTCCAGATTTGATTCCCGACGACGATGACGAGTTCGACGGTCTACCCCCACCGCCAACCACGGATAGCGGTGTCAAGGTGGTGAGGAAGAAACAGTGATACACCTGACCCTTTCAGCCGTCGCTGGCTTCTCCCATCTCGGCATCACTGCCGTCGCCTTCGTCTGCTGGTACACCCCTCATGGTAACTTCTCGGGTGGGCCGTTTGGACGCGGTGCTCGAGAACAAGTTACCAAGAGGATCCTCGACTTTCTCACTCTGTCCATCGCGGACAGCGAAGCAGAGGTTTCGCGCGCGACGGACGGCTTCCTCCTCCACTTTGCGGATGGTACCGCTCACGTGCACGACTCGGAAGGTGCAGGGCTTGCCGTTCCTGACGGGGACACAGCCCATGAAGGTGAGGGCCGCCCATACCAAGCGGAAGTGCGCGCGCGAGACCCGCAAGATGAACGTGGAGGTTGCTGGAGACAGGTACTTGACTAGCAGATCATGTGATGTGATGTGAGCCTTGGGTGTTCGTATTACTAGTTATGCCAAAAAGGAGCTGACTAACCTACAAGGCTGCCGCCTTCCACGGCACCCGAACCGTAATCCCCGAACAGGTTCGCGACCTCGGCGCGTATGCCCCTCAGGAGGGCCTGGGGCGAGAGCGCATCCGTGGTGGGCTGGTTGAGTGCTACGAGATCGGGGACGCCGGGCTTGGTGCCTAGCTCGCTGGGATACAGGAGGTTCACCAAGAGGTAGCGTTCTTTGATGCGCACCATCGTGTTAGACCTGGAGTATATGAATCAATCAACCAATTAATTAATTAGTGGTATCTTGATCCGTGAAAGAGTGAGAAGTGACAGATTTAGCTCGCCCGTCTTTCCCTAGAGTGAAGGGTCAAGGGGATGAAACGATGAAGTGCTTTCAGTTGCGTTGGTTGTAAAGGTACGGGAAGATTTCGAGCTAAGAAGCTCCGGTATCTTATCTAGGTTAAGTGGGTCATCGAGATCGCTTTATTCAACTCTCTTGGCCGAACTGACTGAAGTCAATAAGAAACACCAATTAGGTACGAAGCATGAGCATCGAGGGGTTATATTTCTTTGTGTGGGTGCTTCTTAGGGACAAATGAGAAAGTGCGCATTGCACAAGTATTGAAGTGGTGGCGCTTATCCCAGTACTATGCATGGGAGGATGACCGTTAGTAAACATTCACAGGACAGGCGGAGGAAGCTGCAACAGCAATGCTGCCATCTTTTCAGGAAAGACAAAGATCAATAAGCTGTTGGACAAAATGTTCCTCTGCGCAGGTATTATTGAACAGAACTAAACCTAGTCTTCTTTCCTCTTACTCTTAGCCTTCCGTCTCACCGACTCGACCAGGGCCGCGAGATCATCGTTCGGCTGCTCCGCTACTTTCTGCTTCTTGCTCTTCTTTTCCTTCGTCACCCCTTTCTCCTCCTTCTTCCGCCGCCGCTCCTCGCCGTCGTCGTCCTCTCCCAGCTTCCGCTTCTTCCGACCCGCCTCCAGGATCGACTTCATGCCCTCCGTGGCCTTGAAGTGCGGGTGCGACGGGTCGATGGCGAACTTCTCGTCCTGGAAGAGCTTGGCGAACCGGTCGTCGGCCACGTCCACCTGGAAGCCCTCCTGCAGGGCGGCGCCCCCTTGGTCCTCCGCCCCCTTCTTCTTCCCCTTCAGCTTCTTCTTGAGCAGCTTCTTCGCCTTCAGCTTCTCCGCCTTCCGGATCTCGTTGATGTCGAAGTGGCCCAGGCGCCCGGCCTCGGCGTCCCGCGTGCCGTCCTCCATGATCTCCTCGAGCTGCGCGCGCTCGGCGGCAGCCGCGGCCGCCTCGGCCGCCTTCGCCTCGCGCCGCCGGAGGCGCTCCTCCTTTCGCTCGGAGCTCTTCGCCCCGGGTGCTTTCGTGGTCGGCTCATCGGCGGTGAAGAACGGGTCGTTGAAGCCAAGATCGTCTCCATCTTCCTTGGCCGACTCATCCCCCCCTTCCTCTTCCACCGCATCGGCATCCGGATCCACTCCGTTGCGCTTCGCAACGGCCATCTCCTTCTTCTTGGCCTTCCTCTCGCGCTCCTTGCGCATGTACTTCTCCAAGGTGGTCTCCTCGGCGCCGGGTTCCTTCTTCTTCTTCTCCCCGCCCATCAAGGCAGGAGTGAAGGTAATCTGCATATCGCCTACGGGGCCGGATTTTGACGGCTTTGCCAGGGGCTCGGCACCTAGGCCTAGCAGCTCCCGCATTTTCTGCGCCTTCAATTCCTTCTTCGACAGCTTGGGCTGGTCCTCTGCCGCATCTGCCTCCTCTGCCTGCCCATCATCGTCTTCGCTGTCGCTGGCAAGATATGCTCGCATGTCGTTCTCTTCCAGTTCCGCTCGGCTTCCACTAAATGCTCGCTTGATCTCTTCTTTCCGCGCTAGTTCCTCCGGGTGCATGTCCCAGGTGAGTTTGACTTTGGAGTGTTGTAGGGCGTCCGTTATGAATTCGGTGGGTTTGTAGTCCGCTCCGATCTGGTCGCATTCGTCCCTCGGCTCGTCGTCGAATGTGACATCATCCGGGATGAACCGCAGGTCGATAAAATTTGAAGACGCTTGATATTCCGTGCCATCAGTCGCATCGTATATCTTCTGTGCCGTGCTGGTGTCGGAGCAGACCATGACAGCATAATAGTATCGTAACCGATCGAGCTGATAAGCTCGGAGAGCGTCGCTGTCGAAATCGTCCTCGTCTCCTTCCTTGATTATCTCCTTTTTGATTTGCTCGTCGTCGTCTTCGTCTTCATCGTTATCCTCGTCGCTATCGTCCTCCGAATCTGGTTCCGACTCCTCTTCTTTAGACTGGCCCCCCTTTTTAAATATCTCCTTTGGAGGTCCCTCGAGCTCCTCTCTCTGCATTCTTTCTTTTCCGAATTCGCTGGGATAGATGGATACCCGCTCGATTCGACCCCCTTTCGGAGCGAAGCTTGAGAATAATGCCATTAAGTCTGTCGATTTGATGTGATCCCAGTCGAGATTGACGATGGCTATCCGTTTGGTAACCTCTCCGGTCTCAACATCTGCTTGCGCATCACGCAGTCTCTGCATGCTTGCTGAATTGTCGACCTCAGCCTCTACCTTCTCTTCCTCGACCTCTTCGTCAGAATCCGAATCCGAATCCGATTCTGAAAAGCCTCCACCACGAGCCGGGTCAATTTTCGTATCGGCCTTCTGGAGTTCACGCTGGACCACATCGTCGTCTTCGACCTCGGCATCCTTCTCGTCTTCGTCGTCGTCATCCTCTGCCCGGTAGATGCGTTTCAACGCCTTCTTTTTGTTGTCGGATTTCAGCTTCCGACCGTACCTGTCGACCTTGGCGGTGGCGATGAAGTCCTCATCCTTAAGCATGCGCGAGAAGCGCTTGTCGATGACGGTCTTGTTATGCTTCTTCGAGGGGAGCTTGAAACGAGGATTCGACTCGAAGTTGGCGAATCGTGCATCCTTTACGGGGCCTGACGACGAAGCATCTTGCTTCTCAGAGGACCTTTTCGGCATTTTGACTCGTCCCTCACTACGGCCGAGGGTTTGGGTAGTGAAGCGAGCGTGTGATGAGTTCAGTGATCGAATTTTGGACCGGGCGAGTGCTGCTACTGTCTGCGAAGTGCCTGGCTCTGTACCTGCAGTGGCTCCCGTCTGTACTTGGTCAATCGAAAAATCGCAAAATTAAGTGGAGATGAATAATATATCCGGCAGTTCTAGGGCGGTCTCCAGGGCGGTGAGGCTTAGCTACCTCTAGTGGTTAGGTATCTCAGCTCTGAGGCAGCGCTGGGCAGTGGCTTGTGGTCCCAACTGCCCCGCTAAAACCAGCCATAACGCCCCCTTGCTCCCCTTGCCCCCCTTACCACCCTCCTGCCCAGCTGCTGCCCTGTAACCTCCCCCTCTACTTCGTAACAACCTTGGAACCTACTACTAACTACTCCCCCTCAAGTCCCGCACTATCCTGACTATCATCCCACCATCATCCACACCGTTTGAGGCCGGCAGAGCGGCTACCCGGCATGTTATGCAAGTTTCAAGCTGACGATGTTGCGTAACTGTGGACGTAACATTTACCGAATCAGCCCAATGAAATGCCTTACAGGCACATGCAGTATCCGTCCCGACTCTGGTGGATATATATTGCAGCATACCTACATAGGTGATAGCCAGGTAGGTAATGTCGAATCAGCATGACCGTCTGCACGGCCTAGTAGTCAGATGGTGGGGATGACCTACAAGGTAATTGAGCAGTTACAGGACTGGAATCTCAAAAGCCCTTCGAAACAGGGCAAGAATATGACCTAATTGGCCAAGGAATGCTCGTGTTCCCGGTGTTACGCCCAGGATAACACATGCACATCAGTATGAGCTGTACGGTATGTCTATCTGTCTGTCTGTCTGTCTATCCATACTTGAGTGCTATGCATGCATAATAGGGACCTGTTGTAGCTTAAGTCATTAAGGTATAGGGTGTTTCATCTTCGTCTTCGTAGGCATACTTGCGTATCATATTGCTTGCATGAATTACCCACAGGTCTTTAGGTATCGTGAGAGCAAGACAGGGCGAGGCGGTAAGAAAGAAAGAAGACTCAGCTGCCGCAACACGAACATCAGCCCTAACACCCCAAACCTGCAAGTGATCTGACATAGTTATCTGCTTCTCTTACCTACATAATCGGTAGTACATCTGCTATCTTCCCTTTCTTCTTTTCTTGCGTTCCCCGAGAAGCAATTAAACAAAATCCCGTATATCTTGATTACCCGCACGTCCCCATTATCGGAGCGTTTTGTTTGACCCCGCCTTGGGCTTAGAACCCCGCCAACATTCTTCGCGATGGACTTCCTCCGTGAGGCCATCCACGACATCAAGGATAGGTTTGACGGCGACAATGATGACGAGAGACCTCCGCAGACGGAAAGTGCGAGCGAGCATCATGGGGGCGCGCATCATGAGCCCGTCCACCTTGAAACGGAACCCACCAACACCAATCATCGTTTCAAGTCCTCGTTTGCCCCGTCAACCGGTGATGTGAAGTGGTATGTCGATGGCGCATCGTACTTCCATGCCGTCTCCATGGCCCTTGAAGGTGAGCATTGACAGGTCCCCTCTTGGCTAGTCCGACTCTCCTGCTGGGGGATGGCTTTACTGACACGGGGAATTATTAGAGGCTAGAGAGAGTATCTATATTCTCGATTGGTGGCTGAGCCCCGAGCTCTATCTGCGTCGACCTCCCGCGCGCAACGAGAAGTACCGTCTGGACAACATGCTCAAGGCTGCCGCGGAAAGGGGCGTCGAGGTCCGTGTTATTGTGTACAAAGAAGTCAAAGCAGCTCTGTCCTGTGAGTGAACATATATATGCCTGATTCAAACTTAATTCGAAATAAACACGCTTAGCTAACGAATCATCCTAGGCGACTCTGCGGTAAAGAACCAACTGCAATAACCTTGTCTTGAAGAGTAGCACTGATCCATGACCACAGCATACCAAACATGCACTCGAGGCCTTGCATCCGAATGTACAGGTGTTCAGACATCCTGACCATGTCCCCAATAAGGAGGATTTGACCCAGAGTTTTGCCGGAATATCGCTGAACCCTATGTCACTTGCTAAGGCCTCTACCGACGCCTTGGCATCCCTGTACGGCTCAGTTGGTGAAAGTGTTCTGTTCTGGGCTCATCACGAGAAGCTATGTGTCGTTGATCGCAAGCTCGTCTTCATGGGTGGTCTGGATATGTGTGAGTAGCAGTATCTTGGAAGCGAGAAGGAGCGCAATACTAACTGATCCCCTAGGTTTTGGTAGATGGGACACCAACAGTATGTCTAACAACCGCGGCATGCGTTAGAAGGGCTGATTGATACTCATGACTTTCTGGACAGGCCACCCCATTGCCGACGCCCATCCGGGAGACCTAGATGCCATTATCTTCCCGGGCCAGGACTTCAACAATGCTCGAGCCTTCGATTTCGAGGGTGTTGATAACTGGGATCATAACCAGCGTGAGTAACATATATACGTGGGGCTTCAAGTACGGTTTCGCTAACGAAACTATAGTCGACAGAACCAAGAGCTCAAGAATGGGATGGTCTGATATCACCATCTCCATGCAAGGTCCCATAGTTAACAGCCTTCTCGATCATTTCACTGACCGATGGTATGTTCTAAACAACTGTGTCAGGAGCTATACAGCTTCTACCTTATATCTCGAGACTGTCTCCCCCTTTTAATCGTTTATTACTGACAATTACGTAGGAACTTCATTCACAAGGAGAAATACACAATCAAGGATCCGGGCAAGTACCAGCTGCTTTCCTCGGGACAATCCGGTGGCGGTAGCCAAAGTAGTCATATGTTCGATGGCATTTCACGAGGGCTACATAGGGGAATGCGTCGAGCCAGAGGCGGAGATTACGACGACGGCGACGAGAGAGAGGGGGGATACGACGGGGGTAACGACCATGGCGGGATCAAGATCCAGCTCTGCAGAAGGCAAGTCTATTCGAGTATGCTTCGAATCTGTCGACTAACTATGTCTTTAGCTGCTGCGAATGGTCGTCGGGACATCCTCTCGAGCACTCCATCGCCAATGCCTACATCGATGCGATCACCAACGCCGAGCACTTTATCTACATTGAGAACCAGGTCAGGCTGCCTCCTCTTAAAGAACACATCCGAATATCCTTGACCACAGCGCTGACAGCCTTATAACAGTTCTTCATCACGGCCACGTCCGACAAGCAGCGGCCGGTGCAGAACCGGCTCGGCTCGGCCATCGTGGACCGGGTGGTGCGCGCGCACGAGAACGGCGAGAACTTCCACGTGATCGTCGTGATGCCGGCCGTCCCGGCGTTCCCGGGCGACCTCAAGTCGGACGGCGCGCTGGGTACGCGCGCCATCATGGAGTTCCAGTACAACAGCATCTCGCGCGGCGGGGCCAGCATCGTCGAGTCGGTCGTCGCCCGCGGCGTCGACGACTGGGGCCGCTACCTCCACTTCTACAACCTGCGCACCTACGACCGCATCAACACCTCCAACACCATGCGCCGCGCCGAGCAGGACTCCGGCGTCCCCTACGAACGCGCCCGCCACGGCTACGACGACCGCTACGCCGGCGACGACGGCCGGGAGGAAGGGGAGTCCTACGGCCGCCGCCGCTACCAGGAGGAGGAAGGGCGGCGTGGCGACTATGATGATGATGGCTATGGCGGTCGCTACGGCAGTAGCCTGCGCGGTGGCGGTTACGACGACGATGAATATAGGGAGGACCGCCACCGGGGACACGGCTATGGGAGTGGTCGTCGCCGTGACGACTCTGGTAGTGGTGATGATGATGATTCCTACCGCCGTTCCGAGCGGCGCGGGGAGTACGAGGAAGAGCGCCGAGGCTACGGCGGCGGCAGAGAGTACGACGACGAGCCTAGGCGCGAGTACGATGACCGCCGTGGCGGCGACGAAGGCTATGGCTATAGCGAGGGCCGCTCTGATGAGCGGTATGGTCACTCGAGACGCGACGATGATTCGTATGGCGAACGTCGCGAGGACTACGGTGGTAGCCGCCGCGAGGAATATGGCGGTGACCGCCGCGAAGAGTACAGCGACAGCCGCCGCCGCGACGAGGGCGAGGGCGGCGGGCGCTCGGAGAACTACGAGCGCTACCAGCAGGCGGCGGCCAGGACGGACGACCGGACGTGGGACACGGTGGCGGCCTGCTACATGGACGGGGGGGCGGACATCCGCACGGTGCCGTGGGAGGGCAGCGAGGCGGCCGAGCTGGACGCCTTCGTGTCCGAGGAGCTGTACATCCACTCCAAGGTGCTGATCGCCGACGACCGGCTGGTGATCTGCGGCTCGGCCAACATCAACGACCGCTCGCAGCTCGGCGACCACGACAGCGAGATCGCCGTCGTCATCGAGGACCCCACCCCGGTCGAGACCACCATGGACGGCCGGCCCTTCACCGCGTCGCGCTTCGCCGCCTCGCTGCGCCGCCAGCTGTACCGCAAGCACATCGGGCTGCTGCCGGACCAGCCGTTCGCGCGGCCGCGCGGCCACAAGGCCTGGACGCCCGTGTCGCACGACCCGCAGGAGTACGACTGGGGCAGCCGCGGCGACGAGCTGGTGGCGGACCCGATGGCGGCCGCGTTCTGGGAGGACCTGTGGCTGCCGACGGCGCGGACCAACACCGAGGTGTTCGAGCGGGCCTTCCACCCCGTGCCCTCGGACCGCGTCCGCAACTGGGACCAGTACGACGACTTCTTCGGCCGCCACTTCGTCGTCCCCGGCGCCGACTACAAGCACGACGAGGAGAAGGACCCGGCCCGCGTCCCCTACGGCCACGTCGTGCGCGAGGAGTTCCCCGGCGGCGCGAGCGAGCTCAAGGAGCAGCTCGCCCGCGTCCGCGGCACCCTCGTCGAGATGCCGCTGAACTTCCTGGTCGAGCTCGGCGACGACCTCGCGATGGAGGGGGTGGGGCTGAACTTCGCTACGAAGGAGATCTACACTTAGAAGAAAAGAAAAGCAAAGGGTTGAGAAGCTTGGATTCCACGGGTCTAGAGTATCTTCTGTACTTGCCTATACATATCTAAGTAGATAGCTACTAGGTATCGGTATCCTGTCTTGATTTGTGTTGTCAGGATATCGTAGGAGAGAATTTGATCAGGCACCGACCGACCTAATTGATGGTCCATATATGGTTTCCTCTTCTGTATACGAGACAAAGAGTACCAAGAGTTACTACGATAGGATTTTCAACCAAACACAAAACTATCTTACACTAGTTCTTTCTCGGTTTATTGACGAGTTCAGCTCCCTGGTGTGACGACTATTGACCAAGGAATCGTACATATTTGAAAAGTAGGCGGTCCTTATTAGGAGTCTGTGCTTCTAACTCCGGGAGTCAGTAAGAGAGCAGACCTGCCTGTCTCCCCAGACTTTGGTCTACATGGCTTTGGCATCACGCTCAAGCTAGGTCAAGTCGAAACGAAAAACAACATGGCCTTGGTGAGAAGACTGGTAAGATTATTACCCCTAATTGCCCACCTGGATCCACCATTTCCAGACATACACTGCTGGCCATGCTCTTGAGTTCCATACTATTGTTACATTGTATAGCTGTCTATAGCATGAGGCTAACATCTAGATGCAAAGGGTAAGCCACGTGGTATTCTGAGGGGCCGGTTCTTAAAAGAGAGGATGGGCGCCCTATTAGTAATAAATGATCACAACGTAGGGCGAAGACGACCCTGACGTTTAGAAGACGATACACAGTGGTAGAGGATGCACACAAAGCAGTGCTAGTTAGATGAAGCACCGGTAGGTAAGATGGTGGTATTATTATGGGGGATTGATGCAATGCAATGCGAATTGATGCGTCCTTGAAATTGGATTTGCCGCTTCTGCCCTGCCCTGCCCTGCCCGCCTGCACGCCTTCCCTTCGATCCTGATCCTTTCTTATCGTACCAGGACCCCTCCGCCCGCACCGCCTCTGCTTTCTTTTCTCTGCTATCGTGGTCCGACGTTACGATGGTCTGTTTGGTGTGATGGTGATGGTGAGGCGGGGTTTGGCATAACCCACGCATCACGTATCACCATCCACACCAATCAAGGGGCGATTGGGCGCCCCTTCGTTGATTGAATTTTACCCTCCTCCATCCCGGTGACCATCCGTCCGCCCGCCCTCCCTGATGCATCCGCAGCCCCAACAGACCGATTTCGCAGAACAAAAAACGCAAGCTGGCCGTGCCCGATACAAAAAAAGACAACAAGAAAACAAAAAATCTTTCTCATACCCAGATTACCAAAAGACGCGCACCAATAAAGGTAGGTGGTCGATACGGGGCCGTGTATACGAGCGAACCTCTGGGACGTGTGTGTGTATATGTATGTCGACATGTGCAAGGCGTGGGGGACAACAGTAATATACAGAACTCCCGCTACATGGAAACTCCAGAACCGTGTAAGCTGGCTCTCAAACCCAAAGGTCGCCTATTAGCCGGTTTGCCTTCCCCTTTTCTTCAAAAGATCTTCAGTCGGTCTTTCCGTTCATGGTGTTCCCAAGGAGACCTTCCCTAATCTCCTTGATGGGGAGGTTGTCTTCCAACCGGAAAGCCCCGCGGTTCCTCCGTGATCTTCCTCGGAGGAGCGAGACAACACCGAGAGTAAGACCCAGTACACAACCGCCGCTGAGGTATGGATGTTCGGTGAATGTCACGCGTATATCGAAGAAGACCTTCTCAAAGCTGGAGATAGTGAGCTTGGGCTTGATTTCGGGCGGCGAAGCCGTGACCTTGGAGATGGTCTCGAGTATTGAAGTCCGGGAAGGAATGATATAGTTTCCGGTTATTGTCGTATCCCAATACCGCCGGTTCTGATTTAAGTTAGTAGGTGAGCAGGATTACGAAACATCGTGTTCAAACTTACGTCCTCATCGTTGATAATGACTCGTTCACCATCCTTGACATCAATACCGTAGGTGGTACGGATCCATCTCTGCCAGAAGACGCCATCGACCCAAGCAAAAGCGATCTCCTTGTGGTCGGACTTGTCCATGCTGATGCGGATGCTTTTGGCTGCCCGCAAGGCCCGTTGGTCGTTTCGATCCTCCGCTTCCTCGATACGAAGCTGCTTCGAGTCTCTCAGGTTTTGTCTCTCTAGCTGGAACAATTGTATCTGCTTGTCCATCCACTCGTTCGCAGCTGTCTTCATCTCACGCTTGGCGCCTATGAACGACTCCTCGTCTTCTCTATTCAAGATTCCAAGGACCACGATCTTGCCATCCATGATCTCTCGGGCATTCGAAGCGGTCATTTCTGGAACCATAGGCAACCACACCGATTTCATCCAATCCAGCACCTGGTGCGTATTACGCATCTCGTTGGGGGTCAGGGGAGTGTAATAGGTTGGCCGTCCTTCTCGGGAGACCAATAGCCTCGGCCACGTCGTGATCTTGAACCTTTCATACAGCGCAGGGTCTCGGGTCTTAACTAACTTGGCACGCCCAATAAGGCTTAGTGGAAGTCTCTCTAGAGCCATGAAATCCTCGCTTGCCGTAGCATGATCATAGAAGTAAACGAAGATCACATCTTCTTTCTGCTCGAGAGCTGCGAAGGAAGCAGCGTCAACATCTTGAACGCCATCGCAAATGTCCAAGGCCTTTTCGGCGTACTGGACGAAATCGCCAAGACCGCGTAGGCCTTGGTACTCTACACGCTCACCCCCTTTGAAGAATAGGATAGTCGGGTAACCATGAAGACGAGCGTCCTTGCAGAGCCTTGAGTTGGCGTCGCAGTTGACTTCACCAATGTTGAGCTTGCCCTTCATCTCTTTGGCGAGCTGCTGCCAATTGGAGGCCATGGCTTGGCAGTGGTGGCACCAGGGAGCATAGAACTTGATGAACCATGGCTCTTGTGTCATGGTAACGAGGCTCTGGAAACTCTCGGCGTTGAGTGAGACGGATAGACCCTGTGGGTTAGGGGTAGCGGTCGGCTTAGTTGCCTTGGTCGTCTCAGCCTTGTATACATTAGGCACAACCTTGGTGGCCTCCGTCTTCTCTAGCTCTGCATTTTGTTTCTTTTCAACGGATTCGGGGGTCGGAGCATTGAGATCGCCTGGTTCCGGAAGTAGGAGTGTCTTGGGCCGAGTACCAGGTTTCTGTGCCTCCAGGGCGCCTTCAATGAGGTTCGAGATCGTCGAGATGTTCTTGCCACCATGAACGGCGTCGTAGTATTCGCCGTCTACAAAGATCGAGGTCTGAGGGTACGTTTTAATGCCATGTTTGGTGCATATGTCGCCGTAGGCAATACAGTTGAGCTCGCCAAACTTTATGTCGTAGAATTCCTCGAAGGACGTTTCGCCGGATTCGCTTGGGACTGTGGAGGTGTAATAAAACTCGTACAAAGTTTGATATGTTGGAGCAAAGTCTATACAATGAGGGCACCAAGGGCTTGGATATCAGTTAGTACATGACTAATGAGTGTATTGTATGATCGCTGGGCGCAACAGGGCCTGTGAACGGCCAGTGTACAAAGGTTGCGAAATCGGTAGGGTGTGCGATAGATGGGATGATAGCCTGCTCATACCTGAAATATTTGACGACTAGGTTCTTCGTAGCCTTGACCGTCGCATCGAAGTTGTCGGGAGTCAACTCAAGTAGAGCCGGTACTTTCTGACCATTGAATACAGTGGTTTGCCGTTCATCAGGATCAGTACTGGCCCCGGCCACTCCTAAGGCTGATGCGCCCAGGAGCAGCGCAAGAGGAGAAGAGAGCCACATGGCCACGAGGACGCGAAGAATTGTATCGTTCAAGTATGGCGAGCGTCTCTGATCATAGAGACCCGAAGGCGGCGGAAAAGTGATGGCTTTGGTCTAGGTGTCAAGAAAGTCGAGTGGTATGCGAGACCGAGCGCGGCTCTAGGCGCAACAGTGGTTGAGTGGGTGGTAGTGGTAGTGGTAGTGGAATTGCGTAAATGAAATCGGGATGCGAAATGTGTACGAACTAACAAAACCAGGTGGGAAAGGGGCAGAAGGGGGTGGTCCAGAATCTAGAAACAACCGCGCGTCACCGGCATCAGGCGCCTTGAATGCTCAATTCGAACCCAGATTACAGTCAATGAGCAGACAGAAGGGATAGATAATAGATAGGATAAATGTCGGGTACAGCAGAAATACAAACGAATGCGTGGTTGTCTATCTCGCCTCCTCGCAAGGAAATTGAATTAATGAGATCCAAGATCGGGATTGTTCGTCAACGGTCGTCCCTCGTTTGTCAAATTGCCTGTCGCTCTTTGGAGGAAAGGGAAAAATACTAGGTAGGTAGGTAATGAATACCAAACCAAGGCAGCTGCAAGGTAACGAAATTGAAGCCCAGAGAGCCCTAGAAGCCGAGAAGCCTAGAAGCCTAGAGATAAGCGCTAACCTGACAAAAAGGGACCCTATCCCGTTCGCCTGTATTCCAGTTGTTGTATTGTACCCGTGGACCTTAGGTATTATTAGACACCTGCACGGTAGGTACCATGGGCTCGGAGGAAACGTGTGGCGTCTAGGATAACGGGAGAGTGCTGTATGTATATAATACAACGAATAAATGACTGGCTACGTTACAGCAGGCACTTAAGTGCGTAAGCCACTTATTTGGTAGGTACCTATTGTACATGTAGTCTATTTACCCAGGTGTTTTAGGATCTTCGTATCTGTACAGGTTTCTACTCAAGTGGAGCCTCTATTATCGTCTAGAACCTTGGAACATCCAATCCAACTGGAAGTTTCCAGTCAAGGGACAAGTACCTACCTAGGTACCCTTTGTTTAGTTTAGGGAATATTCACGTGTATATGTATAACCGCGCTTCGGGTTCTAGGACTATGCACATACGCAGAGCTTCCCGGCTTGGCCGAACGGAGCCGGGAGGCAAGGAAGGCGGATGTTGTCAGTGCTCAAAGGTTCAAGGGAATCAAGAATTCGACTTGGAAGAATTCCAGGATGTAAGGATAAGAAATCAATTTTACTATACAAAGGGCTATCGTTAACCGTCCATCTATTCGTTTATAATATAAGGGTAATACGGCCCTTATACGTATTTATCCGCAAAATAAAGAATACTTTACGCACGCACCCATTTTAATAAAGAAATATAAGGCGTAGTATTAATTAATTAAGAAACCGCAAAAACCGCGGCAAATTTTAACGCAAAATTAATAATAGCAATAACAATATAATAGGCCTTTTAAATTAACGTATTTCGAATTTATAGCTAATTTTCGAAAGTTTTTTTTTCTTAGAAACAAAAAGGCCAACGAATTCTTAATAATGCTGCATTATATAATTAATAGTATTATCTTTTTTTTTTCTTTTTTTTTTCTTTAATTCCTGCAAACCCCAAAAAAAGGATTAGGCGTAATACTTTATTCTTAAGGGTTAAAAATATTTCGTTTATATTATTATTATTATCGCCGCTTAATTTATTACCGTCGCCGCCGTTAATATCGTTATCGTTATCGTTATTGCCGCCGTTAAAATAATTAAACGGAACCGGCAAAAAGGCTTCGTTAATTAATTTATCGTTTATTTCATTTAAAATGCAAAAGCATTTTTTTAACTGTTACTAAGCTTCGGCCCGTTATTTATTCGTTATGGCCTAATATTCGGCCCGTATATTTATTTACGTATATTAATAGTAATCCGGCATAATATTAAAAAGGCTAGCTTATTATTTAATAAAGCGAAAACAAAAGCGGGAGCATTTTAAATAAAAGCGGAAACATTTTAAACTGGAACTGAAATTAAAGCTAAAGTTAAAACGAAAACGAGAATTAGGGTTATAAAATATTCGTTAATTATAAACGTATTAATAAGAACGATATATTTACGATGGCATTTTATTTTTTAGCCGTTATATTTATAACCAAAATAAGTCTTGCTTATATAATTAACGCAAGTATCTTATAAGTTCTTATTATTACGGCAACGGATATATTTTATCGTTATTACTGGCCCGAATATTTAAACTAACGTCGCCTGTAAATTCTGGTTCGTATCCGGTTTATCCGAGGAAAGATTAAAGTTTTTCCGGTAAGAATTATTGAATTTATATCGGAAAATCCGTTAAACGGAAAGGTTCAAAAGCGGAACAAAAGAAAGGGCAATAGGCCGGTTCGAAAAGCGTTAACGTATTACCGCATAAGTAATATTAATAACTTTTTATATTATTAATGCTATTATGTTTATATTAAATTAATTCGTATTTATAATATGGATCATATAAAACTTACTCTTATGCCGATAACGAATTATTAACTTTCTTTTTTTAAAAGAACAAAAAGCGGCAAAAGCTTGCTTTAAAGGGACCGGGATTTTCGAAAAAAGGGCCGGGCCCGGAATTTCGTATAAATTAATAAGGGCAGGCATTATTATTATTATTGCTATTATTATTATTACGATTATTATTGCTGCTATTATTGCTATTATTACTGCTTTTGCTGCTGCTTTTGCTATTGTTTTTGCTATTATTATTATTCCTATTACTGCTGTTTTTATTACTGCTACTTTTGCTGCTGTTATTTCTATTACTGCTGTTCCTATTATTGCTATTTCTATTACTGCTATTGCTGCTATTGCTATTATTACTGCTATTGCTGCTATTATTGCTGTTATTGCTGTTATTACTGTTGCTGCTATTATTGCTGCTGCTGCGAAAAAGCTAAAAGGAAAACGTAAAAGGCAGAAAGAAAAAAAAGAAAAAAAAACATTTTAATTAAAAAAAAAACAAAAAAAAATTCCCAATCCTTTAAAATTTATTTATATAAAACTAACCCTTATATTAAAAATAAAACTAAGTTTAATATAATAATTATATAATAATAATAATAATAATAATAATAATAATAATAATAATAATAATAATAATAATAATAATAATATATATATATATATATATATATATATTAATAATAAAATATAAAAATATATAATATTTATTTATAAAAGCATATTATAACATGCCTAATTTAAATAATAGCATATTATAATATGCCGGATTTAAATAATAGCATGTTATAACATGCCGAATTAAAATAATAGCATGTTATAACATGCCGAAATCTAAATATACGCATGTTATAACATGCCATAACTTAAATAAAAGCATATTATAATATGCCATAATTTAAGTAAAAGCATGTTATAATATAATATAACCTAAATAATAGCATATTATAATATGCCATAATCTGGATAATAATATGTTATAACATGCTATATACTTAATTAAGGCATGTTATAATATATTATATATATTATGGCAATATGTTATAATATAATATTTAAAACAAATGTAAGAATATAAATGGCTAAAAGCTAATAACGTAATGGCTAAACGTAAGCGAAGCTATTTTAAGAAAAAGGTATATAAGATTATTTTTAATTATAGTTTTTAAAAATATATAGAATTTTTTTTATAGGCCTTAATCCTTAATGCGACGCTTAGTCGCCGATTACGTACCGCTTACGTAATAAGCCTTTTAAATAAAAGCCATACTTTTATATTGCTTTTTCTTTTTTCGGCTATTAGTTTTTAATAACCTGCTTATTCGTTTTAAATGCTTGCCCTTAATTTAGGCTTATAAGCCGGTAATTTTTAAGATTTAGCGGCATTTAATTATTATTTTAATAATACGTATATGTCGTTTCGATAATAAATTATCCTTAAGATTATCGGATATTCGCATTTTGGTAAATATTTAATTGCCGGTTATTCGGTAATTCATTTTTAATAGGTTTATAATTTCTTTTTGCTTACGCGTTTTTTTCTTTTTTTTTATTAGGTTTTAATATAATAACAATCGTAATATCGTCGCCGCCTTTTTGTTGCTTAATTTTTTGTTTCGTTTATTATTGCGCTTTTATTTTCGTTATCGTTTTTTTTTCGTTTTTTGTTATTCGTTTATTTTTATCCAATCGCCGTTTCGTTATTCCTTATTTGCCGCCGAAATGTCGTTTCGTAAAGAAATTTTAAACTTATAGCTATTCGATAATTCCTTCGGTTAGAAAAGCAATTACGCGTTCGTCGATAACGGCAATACGTAATTTAATCGGCGCAAATTCGGCGAATTATGCCGTTATTATATGGGATTTTTTTATTTAAATGCCCGAATCCATTACGTAACGTCGCTTATCGTCGATAACGGTTTAATTTACGTTTATTATCGGCAAAACTATAAAAAATGCTTAATAATAAATATTAATCCTTTATTTATTCGGTTATTTATTAATTAATACTTAAATATCGACCGCTTTTTAAAAAATGGTTTAAGCCATTTTGGAATTTGCCGAAAATACCGACTTTAAATCGAAAACGTTTTTGGCTACGTCGACGACTACGCTTCGTTCGTACGCCGGCTGGAAAGCAATCCGCAAAATAAATCGTTATATAGTCTTATTAAAGGCTATATATTTCGTTTTTCGGGCTGCGTATTTAAAAAAAAAGCGCGTCGTTTTCGGCGCTTTTAAAAAGGAACGGGCGGCAATTACTGCCGCCGAAATCCAATTTATGCGCCGATTAATGGCGCTATAATTTAAATATTAATTAAATTAAAACGCAAAAATATTTATAAATTCCGATATTACTTATTACCAATTAAAAGCGATTTAATTATCGTATAATTGCCGTTAAATAATTTATATTAAATTATAAACGGCGTTATAACGAATTAAGAACCGTACGTAACGCTATCGCCTTTCGATCGGCATAAAATCGGCGTTTTGGATTCGGAAAAAGCATAAAGTAATGCGTCGCTTTATTTAAGGCGATTTGGTTATTATTGCTATAACCGCTAATAAAATAGCCCTTTACGACTTTATAATTCGAAATAGCCGCTTTCGTTTCGTTTTTGTAACGCCCGGTTGCCGATTCGATGCCTTAATTTCGGTCCGTTACCTTTATTTTGGCTTTCCGGTTATATTAATTCCGATTTCGTAATCGTTAATTGCTTTTTTATTAATCGCCAGCCCTTCGCTTTTTATTAGCCTTTCGCCTGCCGTTAATTCTTCGCCTGCCGCCGATTCCGCGCCCGTTGCCGCTTCCGCGTCCGCTACCGACCAGGACGACGACAGCGCATAAATCGATTTTAACGATACGCCGACGGAAATTAAAAGCATAAAAATCGATTCCGAATAAGTATTAATCTTATTTTTTCCGCATAGCTTATTAATAAAGCGCCGGATTTTAAATCCGGAAATAATGGATTTAATTTTTATTATAATTAGCTTTTAATCGGCATTCGTTTGTTATTCGAATATCGTTTGGGCCTTTTTTTCTTTATAAAAGGCGTTTTATTTTCGTTTTCGTTTTTCCTTTTTTATGTTTTCCTTTATATTTACGTATCGTCGCCGAAAGGCCTAATAAAGCAAGAAATATTTTGTTTTGCGGTTATTTTGCGGATATTTAAACGGTTTTCGATCGATTTATAATAAATTTAAGCCATTAAAATGCTTAAGGCCTTTTTTATTTTATAAGTATTTAAATAGGTTTTATTCGATTTATAATAAGTTTGAATTATTAAAATGCTTAAGGCTTTTTTTGTTTCCTAAATATCCAAACGGATTCCGTTCGATTTGCGATAAATTTAAGCCGTTAAAATGCTTAAAGCTTTATGTTTTATAAATATCTAAACGGATTTTGCTCGATTTATAATAAATTTAAGCCGTTAAAATGTTTAAGGCTTTATGTTTTATAAATATTTAAACGGATTTTGCCCGATTTATAACGAATCGAAACCGCTAAAATGCTTAAGGCCGAATTAATTAATTATTTTTATTCGTTATTTCATTTTTTATATGCTTTATATGCCTTTTTTTTATAACGCGTTAATATTTATTAAACGTTAATAAGGTATTTCTTTAATTTTTAGGTATTATATTTAATAGGCCATTTTTTTTATTTAATAAGGAATTTTTTCGGCTTTCGGTCGTCGTAATAGCGGACGATATTTTTTATTATTTATTTTTTTTATTTATTTTCGAAATCTAGCAATGCCGATTATTCGGAACCTTTGCAGCAATCGTATTACGGCTTTAAAGAAAATACGAAAAATACGTCATAAATGCGTTAATACTTTGCGAATAATTTAATCCGGTATATTTATATTCCTATTTATTCGGCGACCCGTATCCGAATATACGTCGGTGCCAGCTTTATTTTTTTTTTTGAATTTAAAGTTTTTTATAAATAACGCTACCGTTTAATCCTTTTTAAATTTCATAAATATATAATGCTTATCGTAATATTTCTTCTAAGTCGCCGTCGCTTTTTCTTAATAGGCGCGCATTTGTCGCCGAACCTTTTTCGTTTTGCTTAAACGTTTTTTTATTTCTTATATTTAAAGCTATAACCGCTTAAGCACTTATTTTATTATATAAAAATAATAACCATATAATGCTTCGAACGGTAAATATTTCATAAATGCATTGCAATAGTTATTATAACTAAATTCGGCTTCGTAAAGAATTTTGGCCTAATTGTTTTGCTTTACGTTATAATATTTTCGGAAATATTTCTTTAAGCTTTAATTTATGCGCTTTATTTAGCCGTTCGTTTATGAATAATACGCCGTTAATAATCGGCGCTTAATTTTCCGCGCGTTATAAAATTCCTTTTAAAACTTATTAATTAATAACTTATTCTTATTATTAACGATGCTTTCGAATAATCCGAATCGGTATTTTATTTTTCGATATAGGATTTCCGCCAATTCGGCGGCCGTAAACGTCTTTAACGTAAATATAAATAATGCCATTTTCGTAAATCGATTTACGATAATCAAAATGGCGTTATAATTAATCCCGTTATTTCTTAAGCTTATTAAAAAGCCCGTAATAAAATTTATGTTAATTTTTTAAAACGGCTAATTCGGTAATAATAAGAATTGCAACGTTTTATACGGCTTATGCTTAGGCTTTATGGCTTTTTGGCACGTCGAATATAATTCGACGTACGTTCGAATATCGGTCGTTATATTCTTTTAATGAAACTTTTGCCTTAAAAGTTTTATAATTCGCTGGCCCTTTATATAATTTGCTTTCGAATTGTCGTAATATTAATATATTAGTTATTGCTATAAAGCAAATTACGTCGGAATTATTAGCTTATTCTTAAAGAAAAAGACGTCGTATTTATTTATACGGTAACCGCTTCGAATGCCAGGTCGTCGGCGAGCGATTTCTGTTAGGAATTACAAATTTAGGTTTTTTTTTTTTGTAACTTTTTAATTTATTCGTAAAACCGTCGAAACGCCTTTAATGCTTAAGCGCCTTTTTTTTTCGTTAAGGCTTTCATTAACGGAAAAAAAACGTTTTGCGGTAATATTTCGGCATTTACGTAATCGTTTTCGAATTTCGACCTTTCGAAATCCGGGCGTTTAAAAGTTTTGTTTTTATCGGTCCCTTATGTTTTCTTTACGGCATGCATTAAAACGGCTACATAATAGGATTTCTTCGGCATTCGCTAGCCATTTAAGGCCCATTTTTATTATAATACTAAATAAGAATCTTTTTTAATCTTCGCTTTTACGGTTATTACTTAAGCGGCGGTTATTCGGTATTCGGCCGGAAATTTTGCAACTAACGAATTTTATATTGCCCGAAATATCCATTTAATTTTGAAATAACTGGAATAGTTATTACGATAGCTACAGATAATAAGGAAAGATAAGAGATAAGAAAACGGAACGGCACTAGCATGCAAATGGGTCCTATAATGGCAACCCATAATAAAAGCCCATAGCTTCTTTATTTTGCTTTTCCCTTTCCTTTTTTTCCTTAGCTTAAAATTTTACATAACTAATGGAATTCGGATTTCCGGAACGAAGCCAACAGCCCGTAACATAATTCTAAATTCGTTTTCTTTACCTAAAAAGGTTCATAATAATATCCCACGATTAATTAAACAAAAACTTAAGTAACAACTTAAAGCGTATCCTAAAAATTACGAACTTAAATCCTTAATTCCTAATATAACCAAATCGCAAACAGCAAAGATTTACGCAATTAACGAATTACGGATTAACATTATGATATAATTACCCGGAAAAACGGCAAAAGCCATTAAAAAAGCCAAAAAGAAAATGCGGTTTTACGAATTTATATTCGATCGAACTGCTTTAAACCCCGAAAAATTCCCTAAGATTCGATTCCGACGTCGTTCCGATCTAATTAACGTCATCCCATTAATTCCAAAGAAATCCGTTACTTACGAAGAAAATAAAAAGGACCCCATTAAGGTTCTTATTTACGATAACTTTAAAAAGTTTTTATCAAAAGCGGAAATCGAAGGGATAATTATAATCTTTTAATCCGACGAATTTTATTACGACTTTATTAATAAATTAAATAAATTAACAGCTATTTATGGCAAAAAAACTAATAGCGCCGGTTTTCTTTTTACCGCTTTAATCGATATCGATTAAACCGTTTTTCCCGATATTGACGGTATTATAAATATAACCGCCTTCGGTAATATATATAATAAAAATCCCAATATTGTTTTTCATAAAGTTAAGGTCCGAATCTTAATAGGCCTAACTGCTTAGCAATAATCCAAGGAAATATTAAACTTAATCCAAAAATTAAACCGTTTTATTATCGCCTTATACGAATAGGCCCATTATTTAAACAAGTTATCGAAAATCCAATTTTATAATGCTAAAAATGGAAATTTACGTAACGAAAATATCGCTTTATTAACCGATTAATTAAAAAAATAAATTAACAAAACCATTAATAAAAATAAGAAAATTGCAATCCTTAAGAAATAATTACATAAAACCAGCATATTTATTAAAATATTTACCGTAACCGGCCTTAAAAAAAACAACAAACTGAATATTCTTAACTTTTACGTTAACGATAAATTAAATAAAGTCGATTTTAAGAATTAATACCAACAAATAAAGAACCGTTTTAAAATAAATGCTAATTATTTTGCCAATAACGAAGCCAAATTTGCCGAAATCAAGTTACGCCTTAAAAGCATTGCCATAAAGAATACTTTGCTTTATTTCCGATTTTCTTATCCAGACCAAATTATTACCTCAAACGCCTTAATAAAGCACCTTTAAATTAAATACGACAATCCGAACCGATTAAAAGAATTTAAAGCTAAATTCCGACATTTAAATTTAACCAACTTTACCGATTACGCTACATTTAAAAATAACTTCGTACGCCTTATTAATAAATGCCATAAGCCCAAGGCCTTTTGGAAATTTAAATTCCGCGAAAAACTAACGGTACGAATTCGAATTGCCTTCGTAAATGCTTATCTAAATAATAATATTTCCTTTAACAAATACGTCCGATTCGCTATTAAAATGGAATTATCCTATAAATAAGAACAACCCAAAAATGCAACCCGTAAAAATAATCGTAACAAAAGCAATAAAAAAAAAACAAAAAAAAAGCCGCTCGAATTAATAATACCCCCGCTAATAACACTTCCGCTATAAATAATGGCAATAACCGAAATTAAAAATTCATTCCTAAGCAAATTCGATAATATATTCTTAAAAAACGATACTTTACCTGCGCCGAAAAAGGCCATATCTTACGAAATTGCCCCAAAAATCCCAACGGAAACTTAACTTCCGAAAAGCGCAAAGCCAAAATTAACAGCATTATAAATCGCTATATCAAATCCGAATTAAACTTATGCAAATTAATCCAAAACAAGAAAAAACAAGAAAAATAAATACCTTAAAACAAATAAATTCCTTCTTAAAAAGAATATTATTAAAAAATATCGAAATTAAAATACCATTTAATTTTTTATAACAAATCCTCGGAAAAAAACCCTTATTTTTTATTAATACCGTAGCTTATAATAAATTATTATTAATTACTAAATCTTCTTTTAATAATACGAAAGCAAATGGCTTATTATTTATTAATATAAACTTTATAAAAAAAATATTAAAACGTTTAAAGATATAATTCGTTATTAAATTCAAACCATATCGCATAAAAGGTTTCGATAAATAAGCTATATAACTAATTAATGCTTTTATTTTTTTTAGCTTTAAGATCCATAAACGGAAACTTAACCGGATACCATTTATCGTTTTAAATATAAAATACGACATAATTATCGGCTAAATATGATTTAAGCGGTATTAAGTTATTATTAACCCATTAAATAAACGTTTTGTTTATTCCGAAAAATAATTACCGGATTTTACTTTTAATATTAAAATAAATAATATTACAAGCTTAATCCTAAACGATAATAGGAAATTTCGAAAAAATATTTACCGAAAACAGAAATTAATAAACAAAAAAAATAAAAAACGCAATAACGGACGCAATTCCGTAAGAATTAATCCGATATCTTTTTTTTTAACAAAAATTTTAAAGCACTTCGATAATACAAAGGCTTCTTTATAAATTAAAAATCGAATTAAATAATTAAAAACAGCCGCTATAACTAAGCCCTTTATAATCCTTCGAATTATTTTTAATCAAGTAATAAAGCATTACGTAAAACCCCAAAAAAAAAGTCCTATTTTACGACGCTTATTTAAAATCCGTTAAATAAAAAAACAGCTGGAACAAACGAATAAAAAAAAATTACCTTAAGAACAAAACGACGTAAAGAATATATTTCCGAAACGAAACTTATAAAGACCATACGTATTGCGAAAAAAATTCTGCTAATATAAATACCGCCCTTTAAATATGGCTATAATTAAAGCCGTAACATTTCAACGCCTTATCCAAAATTCCGAAACAAAAGAAAACATAACCGTAATAACGTTATACGAAATCGATAAATTTATCGAAAATAAAAAGGACTTCCCATTATTTCGAAACAAAAAGGAATTAAAAAAACGAATATTAAAGGTTATTCCGAAAGCATACCATAATTACCTAAATATATTTAACAAAGCCGAATCAAACGATTTGCTTCTATTCCGAAACAAAACGTAAAAAAAAATAAACCACAAAATCGAAATCGAAAGAAACCCAAAAAACCTAAGGTTTAGCCCTTTATATAAAATGTCCCTAAAAAAACTAAAAACCTGCCGGAAATATTTAACTAAAAATATTCAAAAGGGATTTATCGTATCCAGCGGCATACCATGGGCTGCTCCCGTTTTAATGGCCCCAAAGCCCAACGGCGAATTGCGCTTTTACGTAAATTTCCGAAAATTAAATGCGCTTATAATTAAGGATAAATATCCTTTATTTTTAATCGAAAAAACCCTAACGCGGATTTCGAAAGCAAAAATATTCACAAAAATCGATATCCGATAAGCGTTTTACCGCATACAAATCCGCCCCGAAAACGAAAACTTAATTACCTTTCGTACGAAATATGAAACATATAAATACAAAATATTACCCTTCGGATTTATAAACGGACCAATAACCTTTTAACGATTTATTAATAATACATTATTCGATTATTTAAATAACTTTTATAACGTATATATTAATAACATCTTAATTTTCTTTAAAAATATAAATAACCACGTTTAATATATTAATAAAATCTTGTAACGATTTAAAAAAGCCGATTTATAAATTAACTTAAATAAATGCGAATTTCATATAACCCAAATTAAATTCTTGGGCTTTATTATAAGCACAAACGGCATTGCTATTAATCCCGTCAAAATCTTTATCCTTAAGAAATAAAGGATTCCAAAAAAGCTCAAAAAGATCCAATTCTTTTTCGGCTTTTATAACTTTTATCGTAAATTCGTATATAAATATAATCGGATCGTACGTTCCTTAATAAAGTTAATACGTAAAAAAAAGATCTTCGATATAAATCGACCGGATCGGCTAAAAGCTTTCGAAAGTTTTAAAAATAAATTTATAATAATACTCATATTGCGTTATTTCTTTTACGATTTAAAAACCAGAATAAAAACAAACGCTTCCGATAACGTTATAATAGGAATATTATTATAACGCAATAACGAAAAAAATAACTGGCATTTTATAGCCTATTATTTTAAAAACATACAAAAAACTAAGCATAATTATTTAATACATAATAAGGAATTAATAGCTATGATTTATGCTTTATAAATTTAAAGGCTTAAATTAATAAGCCTTTAATGAAAAATATTATTCGAAATCGTAATTAATTATCGAATATTAAAATATTTCGTTATTAAATAAACCCTTAATTTATGCCAAGCAAAATAAATGGAAATGCTATTTTAATATTATTTTGTAATTATCTATCGACCCGAAAAAAATAATATATTATCTAATATCCTGTTTCGAAAATCGGAAAACCTTAAGACATATAAAAAAAAAAAACGCTTATTATACGATAACCATATTTTAATAGGTCCCCGATTAAATAAGAATGCTATAAAATAATGCGTAATAAAAAAAGTTCCCATTTAATAGTGACATAATATATTTTTTTAATAAGAACTTATTTTTATCCGAAATATCCGGAATAAAGCTAATCGATAAATTATTAAAAGCTAACGCTATATATTCGGAATTGGAAATATATAAAAAGCAAATACGTAATTTAAAACCTTATAAACTATTTATGTAAAAAAGGTTGGTATTATGGAAAAATCGTCTTATAATATCCAACGTCGATAATTTACGTATATAATTATTAACGGAAATATATTATCGAATAACGATAGGCCATTTAAAACGTTATAAAATAAAACGCTTAATTGCTTAACGATATTAATGGCTTAATTGGGTTACGGACGTCGTTTAATTCGTGGATAATTGCTTCTATAAAACGGCGAAAAATCCGACCGACAAAATCCCTAAATTACTTTATCCTTTACCCATACCTTTTAAAACTTGGAGCTATATCGTTATGGATTTTTATTTCATGCTTATAAATAAATATAAAAAAAATAATATATTAATTATAATCGACCGTTTAGAAAAAAAATTATGAAATATCCTTTATGCCAAATCGGCTATTATTAAAAACGCAGCATTAATATATTATCGCGGCCCTTTTAAAGTATACGGTATATTCTAAACGATAATTAATAACAAAAAGCCGCAATTTATTGCCGATTTTATAAACGAATTATTATTAATTTTCGGTATTAAATAAAAACTATTTTTAATCGGATATTTGCAAATAATAAAATAAGCAAAAATAATAAATCGATATATAAATTAAAAATTCCGGATATTTATTAATTACTATCAAAATAACTGGTCCTTAATTATATCCGCAATAGATTTCGTATAAATAAGTTTAATCCATAAATCGACCGGCCTATTCCTTTATAAGGTTAAACGCGGTTTTTTTATATCATAATCCTTTAATTAAAATAAACGTATTATAACATTAAAAGACCTTTTAGTCCGTAAAAGACTTAATAGGAAAAAAGCTTAGCAAATTTCCAATACATTATAAGGATTTCTTTTTACCGTACGTAAAGCGCTTGCCAAGTTCTAGGAAAAAATATATACGCAAGCGAATAAATACCGTCGAAAACCCGATTTCGAATCCGAAAACCGCGTTTACATCTTTAAAAAAAAAGGTATCTTAATTAATCGACTAAGCGATAAGCTAAATTACTTAATAATACGAAATTACTATTATATAACCGAAATGAATAAATATTTGTATAAATTCGAATTATCCGAATTATGGAAAGGTTTTTATATTTTTTATGCCGATCGATTACGGAAGTATCCAAATATATTAATGCCAGGGCAAGCGCTTGAAAATCCGGGCAAGGAAAAGGTTAACCCAAATAACGAAGAAAAATGAAAAATTAAACGGATACTTTCTTTCCGTATATATCGTACGAAATTGCAATATAACGTATAATAAAAAAGATAAGATTTCGATTCCGAATGGTATAATACGGATGGCTTTAAAAATAGCCCGTTATTTTTAAAAAAATATCACGACGAAAACCCAAAACAATTAAAACTTCCGAAACGATTAAACGCATAACGGAAAACCGCGGAATCGAATAAGTTTAACCCTTTATATAAAGAAAATAATGCGGCATTACTAATTTTTATCCGGGAATTAAAAAAACGGAAACGTATAAATTAATTATTTATCGGCAAAAGGGAAAAATAATAAAGAAGCTTATAAGCGAACTTTATAAAAAATTATATTAATAAGTAAATATAAAAAGCGCATAACGTTATATATTTAAGTAATAAAAGCCCGATAATATAATGGCGAAATGCGTAAAACCGAAAATATCCCTTCGTTATTTGGAAAGCATTTGCATTCGAGCCCCGGCCGAACTTCCCTTTTTGCAAAATACTCTTAAAGGAAAAAGCTCCGGAACGAAGCTTTTTTAAAAAAGGGAATAATGTTACGATAGTTATAAATAATAAAAAGAAATAAGAAATAAGGAAACAGAACGGCATTAATATATAAGTGGGTCCTGTAATAACAACCCATAGCAAAAGCCCATAGCTTCTTTGTTTTGCTTTTTCCTTTCCTTTCTTTTCTTAGCTTAGAATTTTACATAGCTAATGGAATTCGGATTTCCGAAACGAAGCTAACAGCCCGTAATAATAATTATGGTTTTAATTTGCCAATACCTGCTTTATTTCGATTAACAGCTTTTCCGTAAAATGGAGCTTTTTCGTTAAAATAAATAATACGTTACCGAAATAAATCGGCTTAAATATATAATCCGATTGCCGATTAGGTTCGTTAGCTGGATTTATAATTTCCGACTTATATTGTAAGTTAAAATCGAATTAAAATAGCCTATATACCTAACGGACTAACTTATTTCGAAGGTCTTTCGCCGAAACGTCGATAACCCTTCGCAAAGCTTTATGGTTTATAAATACGGAAAACTTTTATTCGGTTTTCTCCAAAAAATAGCGCCAATGCTTTAAATTTTCGATTATAATCAAAAGTTCTTATTAATCCGTTTTTTATTACGTTTCGGTATTTATAAATTTTCGTAATTAAAAAATAACGGATTTTTATTTATTATTATGCAATTAAAATAAAATTCCGGAAATCGCTTTTAAGGATGCATTCGTTTTTATTTTTATTTTTTTAATATAGTTCCAATATCGGAGCATAATCGCCGATTAAAAGGCGCCCTATAGCTTTATAAAAGCCGCTTTCGCTTCGTTTGGCTATTAAAAGATTCGTTGCCGCGTTTTTTTCTTTAAAAGCGCTATAATTGGCGCGGTAATTTTGAAATAACTAAATATAAACTTCTTATAAAAATTAATAAATCCTATAAATACTTAAATATTTCGAACCGATTTAAAATACGGCTACTGCTATATAACGGCAATCCTATTCGGATTTATTTTAATTCCGTCGGTATTTATAATAAATCCTAAAAACGAAATTTCTTTTTAAAAAAACTCGCATTTAAATAGCTTTACGAATAATTAATATTTTCGCAAACGTTCGTGAATTAATCGAAAATGCATCGCATGTTTTTTTTCGTTTTCCGAAAAGATAACAATATTATCCAAATATATTACGTAAATTTTATTTATTAATTCGGTTAGGGCCTTATATATATAAGCTTAAAAAATAACCGGGGCATTCGTTAATTTAAACGGCATAATAATATATTTAAATTATTTATAACGCATACGAAAAATAATCTTTTATTTATTGCCTTTTTTAATGCGAATCCTATAATAAGCATTTTTTAAATTAAGCTTAATAAAGATCTTAACGAAACTTAATCGGCTTATAATTTCCGAAATTAAAAGCAAAAAATAACGGTTCTTAATCGTTACCTTATTTAACGCTTTATAATTTACGCATAAACGAAATGCGCCCTTTTTTTTTTAAAACGAATAATATCGGAATTATAATTTCGAATTTAAATTTTTAAATGCGCCTTATTATTAAATACTTTTTTAAGTACGTTTCGAATTTTTTCCATTAAGGCTTCGATATAAAATAAATCGGACCCGTAATAAAAAATGACTATTTTAATATAAGGTCGATGGCGTATTTTGCTTGTTTCAAAATTAAATAGGCTTTCGTTTTTTTTTCGGAATATATATTTTTAAAATCCTTTAAGCAGTTTAGCAATACGACCGTTTTTTCGGCGCTATTTTCGCCGAATTCAGGAATATTTCGATCGTTTTCGAACCCGATTAAATTTATTTAATAAGCCGGTTTATTTATAAAAACAAATTCGGCTAACTTTTCGCCGTCGATCTCCTTTAAACCGCCGAACGTTTACTAATAAGTGGCCGTTTTTAATACCATTCTTAATCGCCTTATGCCAGGACGGGACAAAAAAAAATTAAGCGTCTTACGGTCGCGACGAATCGTAAAAAATAACTAATAAAACCTTTATTTTTTTCTTACTGCGTTTATTATTTTTACGTCGAACTCGTATATTCCGTAGTATTTAATAAAAACGCCATTGGCCCTTAATAGCTTCGATTATGCAACGGCAACCGGTTAAAGCTTTTTTTTTTAACGAAACGCCGGCTTATTATATTAACCTAAGCCCTTATATTTAAATTAATTCCTACCGTAATAAGCGTCGCGCCTTTTTTCGGAAATACGGTTACGGCTTTTCGAAACGGCGGACCTATGCCGACCGTACGTAAAAGTTCCGCCGAAATAAATTATACGTAAGCGTTTATTTCGATAAGTCATTTTTCGATTCCGAATTAATATTAAAATCGTCGTATTAAATAAAGTTTTGGACGGCTGCGAAAAAAATAGCTTTGGATACGTCCGGCGGCGCCTTTTCGCCTTTTAATCGAAATGGAAGCTCCGAACGTTTTTTTTTTTCTTGTAAGCAATAATTCGATATTCCTTTTTTTCGCAATTCCAATACGTTACTAATAGCCTTTTTCGTTTTTATTATTAAACCGATTTGTTACGGTCGGAATTTATTCGGCATTCGGAATTTCTTTATTAGTCGTTTTTGCTTCGCTTTTTTTAAGCGTTAAGCGTTTTAACGCTAAGCATTTTGTTTTTTTTGGACTTTAAAAAAGCGTTATTATATGGCCGTTTATTTTTGCGTTGCTTTACTTTTAAAACTTAGCTTTTGCATTAAACCTATTAAATCCGATTAGCATTCGTTATTACGGTAAAAAGCTGCTTTAATATAATTTTTTGCTTTAATATTTTCGTTTTTAATGCAGGCTATAAACGGTAATAAAAATAATGCGCTAAATGCGGGTTTTTTTTATTAAAAATCCAATTCCGGCCCTTTTATGTTAACTTAATAAATTCGTTACGTAATAAAAAATTTTATCGGCGACTTATCGCCTTAACGTAAGTTTTCGAATGCATTTCGAAACGTACGCATTACGTATTCGGAATTTATATGTTTCCTTTTAACGAAAAATTATAAATTTTTAAGCGCCGTTTTAACGACGCTTTTTTTTATACTGTCGCAATACGATCGTTATTTAGCCTAAAAGTCGTTTTTTATACGGCCCGTAATTTAATATATATATATTACTTTAATTTGCCTTAATTTTTCGATAACGTTAGTTTCGATAATAAAAATAATTTATTTCTTTTTTTTTTATATCGTAAACCGTTCGTTAAATATTCGGCCTAAATATTTCGGAAATTTATCGTTTCGTAAGGTTTTATTTGTATATTATGCGGTAACGAAGGCGATTAATTTTTTTCGTTTTATTTTATTTTTCGCGATTTATTCGGTACGCAGGTTCCGTTTTTTTTCGTTTTAAGTACGTTTCGCTTTTAATTCGATTAATAATCGAATAATTTCCTGGCTCGTAATAAAAGTAAGGTCGTTTATAATGTGATCCGGCGACGATTAATTACCGATTACGCATATAAAAGTGCTTTCGGAATTTCCGTAATTTAAAGAATTCTTGCGTACCGGATTCCCTTTATTGTTTTAACGTTAAGCGGTTATTAACGGTTTTTTTTCGTTTTGCAAAATAACGGGTATCGCTTTTTCGTTTTCGTCGCTCGTATGTCGCTTTTCGCCCGATTCGGCGGCGATTTGACGCTAAGGATTTTCTTTTATATCGTCCGTTATGGCCGTTTTGCTTCGAAGGTTACGGTTAGCTTTATTCGTATTAGTTATTACGTTAAGTATCGAATAAAAAGCTAAAAAATTATAAGAATATAAATAATTAAAAGCTAATAACGTAATAATTAAGCATAAGCGAAGCTATTTTAAAAAAATATATAAGATTATTTTTAATTATAATTCTTAAAAATATGCAGAGTTTTTTTTATGGGCCTTAGCCCTTAATGCGGCGCTTGGTCGCCGATTACGTGCCGTTTACGTAATAAGCCTCCTAAATAAAAGCCATACCTTTATAAAAAACTTATTTAATTCCTAATTAAGGCATGTTATATTATAATATTTAAAAAGAACTTACTTAATTAATCCCATATTTTATTAAATTTATTTAGTTTATTTATCTTAATACGTATTATTCTTCGTTATTTTCTCCGCTATTTTCTTTTTCCGTAATATTTACATCCAAATTTTAAACGTTAAATTATTTTACTAAATTTAACGCTATACGATATTACTGCTTTAATGCTTTCATTTTTGCTTTATATTTCGAAAATGCCATAAACGTTTATTGCAATAATTCGTAAGCTTTATATAGGTTTTTTTAAAAGCCGTTAATAATTTCCCCGAAATTAATCTTTCGTTAACGGGAAATGCTGATAATATGGTTTATGGCCTTATCGTAAAAAGGTTCCTTAATTTCGTAATATAAATTAAAGTCGTTATTTTTTTACATATAAATTAATTAAGCAAAATGCTGCTTCGTTAAAAGCTTAAATAGGAATTAATAAAAAAAATGTATTTATACGGAAATTATTATTTATAATACCAATAATACGAATAATAAAGCATTAAAACAAGTTTCGAATTATTTAACGATAAAAGTTAAGAATGTTTTTTTACGTCGTTATATTTAAGAATAATAACATTTTTCTCGCAATATGTTAAATTCTTTTTATTCCCATTTTTTAAAGCTTATTAAGCAATTTGATATTACTTTTTTACCTTATTTATTATTATAAAAAACAACGCTTCGAAATCCTAATTAGGAAAATTAATAAGAAATGGAAACTAGCTTTTCCGAGCCTTATTGCCGAAAGCTTCGGTTTTGGCCAATATGTTTTTTTCGTCATGCTAAACCGTAACGACCCTTTTTAAAAAAGTGTTATTATTAAATAATTATTACTTAATTCCTTGGGATTTTAATTTGAAATGTTACGTTTTAATAAGGTTCGTAATAACACATTAAAAAAGCAAAGGAATTTTTACACGAAATTAATAAACCTATTTCTTTATATTTGCCCGTTATTTATGCCGCAAATATGTAATATTAACTTTATTACCGGCTTTTTAATAAACGGTAATAGCACGATTAATAAATTCCAAATAGCCATATTTGGTTTTACGGATGTATAATGCTTTTAATATGTATTTATATATTTCTTTAAAAAGGCTTTTATTTCGGCATCGTCGAAAGAGTATTTCCTTATAGTAACGAATATATAAAAGGTATTAAATTTCAAATATAAAAAAAACCTTATTCGTATTTTTATCGTAATTAATAATAAATGCTTGCCGTATTCTTATTTATTCGGTAACGGAATTATTTGTTAATATATATTTAAGCTTTTAGCTTCGTAAAAAGCTACCATTTCAGTCGATAATAATACGTAAAGTCTTGGTAATTATAGTGCTATTTTGGTTTTTAAGATAAAAAAAAACACATAAAATCCAATTATCGTATTTATTACGGACGAAAAGTATAAAAAGATATTACGATTATTTAAAAAAGGTAATATTATATATAAAATCCATTAAAGCAAAAAACGTACCGTAAGTTAAGATTTATAAAAATGCCTAACGAGCCTATATAAAGCCTATTAAAGACGTACCGTTATATATGGCAGTAATGCAAATATATTAATAATATTGCTAAGTAAATTTCTTAAATTACTTTTTAACTTTAACGAATTGGGCTTTTTTATTATTACGATTATTCGCATTTACTAATAATAACCGAATTAAAAGCAATTCATTCGGGCCGAATTTTAAACGGAATTTATTGCGAATGTTTTTAATATCGGAGGTTAAAACGTATTTCGAATCCGATGCTTTTAAAGCTTTACGGATTTCTGAAAAACCTTATTTACCGGAAAGCTGGTCTTTAATTTGCTTCGGAGTTTATTAAGTACGAAATTATTCCTTAATTTAGCGCTTAAAATCCTTAGCCATTTTAATACGGTCCATATCTTTCCGATTATCGTAATAATAGCTGCGGCCATTATTTTAAATCTCGATTTTATTTTCCTAAAAACGGGCATAAATATACGCGCGGCATTCGATAAACTTTCGAACCGTTTTTCGCTTGCGTTTAATGCCAGCCTTAGATGCGTTATTAGCCGTAAATTCGAATTTGGGCTTTCTTTTATAATAGCGGCAATAGAAAGATTCCTTTTTAATGAAGCCGTTTTGTTAAGTTTTATTCTTAAAACGAATATAATAAAAAAGGCACCATTACGCTTTAAGTTTTTCGAATTTTGTTAGAATTAAATACATTTTATTCTTAATAAGAATTTAAATAAAATTAAAATATTATTTTCGGCGTTATATAAAATCTTTTAATAATGGAACTAATAATTTTAAATACTGGTTTAATAATTAGAAATTATATAATGGTTCGTCGTTATTCTTTATGTAATTTTTTTTATCGTTATTTTTTAAATTAAAATTTAAGTTATTTTCAAAAGCGCTTTTTTCCGAATTACGGATTTCGTTTTACGTATTAAGCCATTTATAATATAACCTTAATTCTTAATTTATAGAAAGATTTAAAAAAACCGCTTTATCGATTAACAAAGCTAAATCGAACGATTAAATTTATAACAAGCTTACGAAACGATTTAATTAAGGCTAATCTTTTCCGTAAGTCTTTTTAAAAAAAAGCCGGCCAATATCTTAAATATTTAGGCCCTTTACTTATTCGAATTATAAAGGATTTTGGAAATTTAAATAATATTAATACCATAATAACTAATTAATAAAAATAACGAATCCATGGCTAAAATATAACGGTTAGCTTCGGAATTCTTAAATGCGAAAATATAAATAGCTATAAAAATATTTATAAAAAAGATTTAAAAGCAAATTTATAACGCAAAGCAAAGAATTTATATTAAATTTAAAGGCAGGATTATAATATTAATACGTTTTTATTTTAATTACCGTATAAGGCAGCGGAAACAATTGAGTGGAGATAAAAACGTAGTTGTATTATTTAGGCTTAAGTATGCCGGTCGCGTTTAGTGGAGAGGTTTATTTAATATAGTGGTTTAGTTTAATGGTTTGTGCCATGTGGCATTATGACTGCTCCTGTTTTCCTAATAACGGCCCCTTTTTAAATGTATTAACGTTTCGTTAATCTTGTTATAATGCAATTCGAACCAAAATCCTTGTATTTTTTTTTTAGTTCTTTATTATGTTTTTTATTATATTATTACCGTATCTTATATTTTCGTTTAATTCAATTATGTAATGATATTCTTTAAATTTAAGCGCGTTAATAATGTTCCATAATTTAAATATGTTAATTTTAGGAAATTAATAATTAAAAAAGAATAATACATTAAATTAAAATAACCGAATAATATATCTTAAAAAATAACCGTTTATATTAGCGTTATAATTATATATGTTATTTAATTATGCTTACGTTTTTTTTTCGTATTTAATAAAGATTATGGGCTTTATTAAGGTTAGGATTAAAATTAAGCGAATATTTGCGATTACTATAATAAAGGAACTTATTAAATCGGCGATTATGTTAATAATTATATTAATAACTGTATTAATAATTGTATTAAAGAATTTGCCGGTAATTACGGGCTTATTAATTAGTATGGGATTTTTGAAATGTCGACCTTAATGGATTTCAGGATTGTCTTGAGTTCCGTTAAATGCTTGGTTTAAGCAATTTATTCCTTAGCTATACGTTCGTTTTTATTATTAACGGTTTGTATTATATCTTTTAATTCTTTTAATTGCATAATAAGGCTAAATAAAGTTATTCGCGTTACGGTTATATCGTTTTTGGTATCGATAACGAATTTAATTAAATCCGCGATTAAGGTTATAACTTTATTTATATTTATATGGGCTATCGGTGGTATGGTTTTTATTTAAGCCGGTATAAGTATAAACGGTAATAATAATGCGGATATTTCGAATTCGGATATTAATTGAAATACGGCTTTTGGCGTTAAATTTTTGATATTATTAAGCTATATAATTAATTTTTTTTAATACTTATGCGCGCTTATTCTTTTTTAAAACATGGATAATTTGCGGAATTTATTTGGAATTATTAACCACATAAGGCCGACGGCTTTAAGTATTTGCTTTAACTTGGTAAATTGGATTTTATAGCAAATACGGAACGTTTTAATTAAAATCGGTTAAGGTAATATAATATTGTTCAGTTTATTAATATTAGCTGTATTATATTGTTTTAAAATGACATAAATATTTTTTAAAATGGTCATTATTGTTTTTTACATTATTTATTCGTTAGGGCGCATTTCGGGTTAAATAAGTTATAGCGCCTTAAAAATGTCTTCGGATGTATTAACCTTACGGGAGGTATTAATCTTAAGTTGGCTTGCAATAAAGAGTCCGATGGTATCCTTTTTGATGTTCTTTTTGTTGGGGCCAGTTATTAATGTTTTATACCGATTTTGTATACCAAAAACTTGATTTTCGTATGGGTGTTTTATGTTGTGTTTTTAATTATTTAGCTTATTGGATTATTTAATAATGATTTATATAATCGGATTAATTGGAGGTATAATAAAAATGGAAAGTGCCTTTAATATGGGCGAAAGCGTTTGTTAGTATAAACGGCGAGGAATAAATCTCGTACGATTACGAAAACTTATTTCCCGTAATGCGCGATTATAAGAAAAACGAATTTAAGAATTATAAGTAAAGAATAGGAATGCTTATAATGTTTTAGGATTTAAGTTAATTAAAAAATAAGGTTGCGGTAATAAATGGAAATTACGAAATAATTACGGAATTATAAATTAAAAAGTATGGTTTTATAATAAAAAGCCGTCCGGATTTAATGTAATAAGGCCGATACGATATTTAAGCAGATACGCGTTTGCTTTATAATTTGCGTTAAAAAATGCTTGTTAATAATTGCATTTTTATGTTTGTCGGTAATATTTTGTCGATTATTTTCTATTCCGAATCGTTTGGTTTGGATATTTCCTTAATTTTTTCGTTAAAGCGTACGTTTTTAATTAACTTAAGGTCCTGCTTAAAATTTGTTTTATAAACTTTATCGTATTTTTCGATTAGTATTAAAGCGTTTTATATAAACAATTCGTACGGATACTATTCGTTATATTACGCGTCGTATGTTTTTTATTGTATTAAATATTGGATTTTCGGTTTATGGTTTGCTAATATAACGCGTTTATTTATTAACTTCTTAATTTCGTATGATTTTTATTTATCGTCGTCGTTTTTAACGATAACCGCTTCGGCTTATAACTATTTCCGATTAAAAAGGTCTTTATTTTTAAAAACGGGAATTAATTAATTAATCGAAATCGTATTGTATGCTTTTTAATGGCGTAAGAAATTAAGTTTGTATGTTAAGTCGCTTATTTTCTCGATAATTATCCAAAATTCGAATCGTTGTTATAACCATTTGCGTAATAGCTTTTTTTAAAAATTATAACCTTTATGCAGCTTAAGATATATTTGGTTATTTATATTGAAATTAATCTGGCGTTTAGTTTTGTTATATCGGATCTTAAAGTTTGCAGCTGCGAAATTAATAGTTATTTTGGTTTTTTTTTGGTAATATTGTCGTATAGTATCGAAATTAATTATATCTTTAAATAGGTTTAATATAAACATTATGGAATTAAATTTAAAGCTTATAATTATTTTATTAAATAACCTATTAAATACGATAAATTTTAAGTTATTTATATTATATTATAATATTGGTATAATAAATATTTAAGGTTTATTGCTTTAATTGGCGTAATACCGAATAATTATTTTAATGTCCTTATTTCGTTGCTTTATTTAATTATTGGTTTATGCGTACCAATTAATTAAAAAGGCTAACTTAATGCTTAACCTTAAAAAGAATATTTGCCATAATTTTAAAATAAACTTCCTATTTCGATCCGATATTGTTTTTTTCGGCCAATCCTAATCGTAAAGTATTAGTGCTATACCAAGAACATGGGCCCAATTCTTTGCCGTATATTTTATATGGCCTAATAAGAAAATAATTTTCTTATTGAATTTATAAATAATAACCATCAATGCATTAAACGTAATAAAACCGGTTTTTATTTATAATATATTAAGAAATAATACTTTTAGCAATTCCATAATAAAATCCCAGGTAACGGTATAATAAGGAATGGCTGGGCTATTAATAAGCATAAATTCTTTTAGTTTTTTTTGTATATTCGTTTTGTTAATTATGCATTAAAAGCAATGTTTCATATAATTTAATACCTTACGGATTAATCCGTAAATAATAAGTCCTTCGAAATTTTAAAGCATGCGTTTAAAGCCGAAATAATATTTCTCGTCGTAAATTAATTTAAATACGTTTGCTATATAATTTAAAAATATACAAAGATTTCGTTAATTAAATAAAAAAACGTAATAAATAAAGTCGTTAACGATAATATGCCTATATTACTTACCTTAACGGCTTATATTAAAATTAATTAACGTATTCTTTAGTCTTAATCATTTAATATCCTTTAAATAGCTTTGTATTAATCGTTACCGGAATTCTGGATCCATGGCTACGTATGTTTCAACGAAATAACCGACGGTTTTAATAATATCGTTCAGTTTTAACTTAATTGGATTATTAGCTTTTTTAATATTTTTTGCGGTTTCTTTTATAAATAATCTAAACAATATATTAAAAACGACATTAATTTTATCGGAAATATAATAAACCTATATCTTAAATTATAATAAATATGCGGATGTTATTATTAATTGAGGATTTATTTTTATAACGTTTAATATAATTAACCATTTTTATTCGATAATGCCTTTATTTGTTTTATAATTTATTAAGATAATAACGGAATATTTGCACGACTGGAAATATATGCGTTAATTTCGTATGATCCAAATTAAGCAGGCGACTTTTAATTTAATCGCATTATAATTTTTTTTTACTTTTATAAAGACCTTTAATAAAAACATAATAAGTTAAATAAAATTAATCGATAATGTTTGGCCGTTTTATATTTGGTTAAGATAAAATATAACAATTTCGAAGCCTCGTTGTTTTAACGTATTTATTTTTACGAATATAACTCGGTCGTAATTCTAATGAATTAAAACGGAATCGTTATATAGCTGTATTTATAATATATTAAACGCTTCGCGCTTAATGTATTTTAATTTAAACGTTTATTTCGCTATTTATTTCTTTCGTACGGTTTATAACTTAAAAATAAGGTTCTTTTTTTTTACGTTTAACAACATTTCTGTCTTTCTTAATTAAAAAAAAAGGATCTTTTGTTAATATCATAAAACATATTTGCGGAAAAAAACGATTATATCGATATAATACTTAATTGCGTTTAATATAATAAAGAATTTAAACTTTCGAATAGCGTTAAATCTATTAGGGGTTATCGACGTTCCGGACGCGTCGATTTAAAAACCGAGCAACTTAATTAAGGAATATCCGATAAAAGATTTTTTTAAATTAAAAAAAAAATCGATTTTATCGAATAATGCGAATATTTTACGCAAATAGTTGCAATAATTACTAAAAAAGTCGCTATAAATAATAATATCGTTATCATATGCCTTAGCGAAATTCTTATAAGGCATTAATTTGCAATCAAAAAAGCATTAACCGAAAGCGGCTAAATTGCAAAAACTCATAAGTGCCATATTAAATATTTCGAAACCTTTTGGAAATATAATAACCATTTTGTGCTTATTTTTAATTCGAATCGGAAATTAATAATAAAACGCTAAGCCGTCGACGACGCATTAATATAGCTTTTTTTTAATTTTTATTATAAAATTTTTTATACGTAATAAAAAATAACTGTTTCATTTTATAACGTCGTTTAATAGTCGTAAATTAATTATTAATCGACCGATTCGTTTTTTTTTAATTAGTTTATAAATTACGAATAATGAAACTGCAAATAAAATAAAATCATTTATTTAATCGAGGCGTTTTAAGTTATACATGAATCCGAATTTTTTTTCGACGACTGCTTCATTTTCGGCGCTTAATAAATAGAAAGTCCTAGGTTTGTATTTATCGCGCTAGTTTTCGACAAGCTTAACTCTTATTTTTTCGTTTTCGAATAACTGGATTATATCTTTATTACGCCATATATCGTAATTTTCGACGATCTTTTAAATAACCTTTGCTTTATAAGGGTTTTTTGCGCATATATTAATTCCGTTTTTAGATTTAATAAACTTTACATTCTTTAAAGCTTTAGCATTAAGTAATGGTTTTTTTTAATTAAAGCTTCGTTTATTAATTATAATGTTTTATAAATTATTATTTATAACTTTAAAGAATATTATTGCTACGTATATATTATCGTTAATATAAAAGTCTTTTATAAACCAATATTAGCCTTAGCTATTTATTTTATTAAAATTAATGTTATTTAATATTACGGCGAAGTTAATTTTTTTTTAAGTAATTATGAAATATCCGTCGTTATCGAAATTTATAATTATGCCGAGCTTAGCTTTGCGTTAAATCCTTTGGAATTGATTCGTATTGTTTATATATGGAATGATTTTTGGTATTTTTGCTTTAATGGCGGCATTAAATGCTTTAGCGTATCCGGCAATGAAATGATATAATCTCGTAATTCCTATTTTTTCGTTAATTTCCGGCAAATCAATATATAAAACTAATATCTTTGCTATCGTTTCAAAGGGAATTATTATTATGGCTTTAATTAATATTTATTTTTTAATAAGGTTTCGACGTTTAATAATTTTAAATAATATAATAGCATTTTAATAAAATTCCATAATAAGGGTTTTTTTGGAATAATTAATTAATATACCATTTTTATCATTAAATTCGTTTTCCAAAAAGAAATTAAATTTAAGTTTATTAATTATTTATGCAATAATTGCAACGCATATTATAATATTTTAACCGTATATTAATATATATGGGATATCGATTATAAATATTGCTTTTTTAATAAGTTTAATATTACCTTCGATACTTCCGGTTATAATGGCTTCGTAATTTTTAACGGATTTTTTAATATAATTCATTACGTATTTTTTAAATCAATTTTTTGCTACAAGTTAATAAAATGCGCCGGTATTTATATATATAATTAATTCGCCTTATATTGTTTAAATTATAATCTTTAAATAAATATGTTTTGCTAACGGATTTTAAGGGCTTATACGTTTGGAACGTATAATGATTACCGGATAGTCGTTCTTATAATATATGCTTACTTTGTTATTTTTATCGTTTATATTTTTAACGAACGAAAGCTTTAATAAAGTAATAATGGTTTTTAATATATAAAAATTAGCGTAAACGTATTTAAAACAAAATGTTCGAATATCGAATAATATACCACATTTACGGCAAGTTCTTTTAAAAATAGATATATCGTCGTTTTTAATTTGGGAACATTTAATTATACCGTTAATTAATACGTTTTATTTTTTATTTTTACTTTTATTATATGCATTATCGTCGGAATAATTATCGATAAGTATATAACCGTTTGCGAATAACTGGGCCTTTCGGGCTTTGCGGTCTTTTTATTTATATTCGAGCCAGATTTTATTTTCGAAATAATAAGTACTGTTTTTTTTTTTACGGATTAAACGGATTTAACGTTTCCAGCGGCGGGGCTAGAAATTACGGTTTATATTTCGTAATACTTAATTGTTTTTATATTTTTCGCGGAAGAATCGTAATTTATTATTAAAATTATTTTTTTAAAAGCTTTAAAAGCTGTTTGAATTATTTGAGTTATTATAGTTATCTCGTAAATTATTTCGATCTTTATAATTATTGGATCGACCGCGATAATTGCCGCGTCTTTTATTATTTTCATTGCCGTTATTATACCTATTATTATTATTATATTTATTGTTATTATTATATTAATTGGCGTTTGTTTGTTTATTATTAAATTCGTCGGTAATTATATATGCTAATTAGCGTTAAATTAAGGCTAGTAACAAAAATTAATTTTAAGGGTTAAAAACCTGCATTAAGGCGGGGATTTAATTTCGTATTAATATTTCGTTTAACGTAAAACCGCTTTAGGGTTTTGGTTTTTAGCCCTTTATTAAAAAGCGGCGTTTATGAAAAAGGCGGCGTTTTTCGATGTGGATTAAATAGTCGTTAAAGGTTATGTTTTCGACCGGACGTAAAACGCATTCCTAAAAATAAGGATTTAATCCGTTATATATAAAGGTTATTTATTAAATCGGATTTTCCATTTTATAGGCTCTGCAATAACGGATAACTTTCATTAACCAGTTACGGAATAACTTATCGTCGACGATGTCTTAACGAATAAATATTGCTATCTTAAAAAAGCCAATCGTTTAAGTTTCGTTAATTTTGAATTTATTTATGAATTTATTAAGGGCGGCTTAATTATTGGCCTTATAAAATGTTCGTTGGTTTAATAATAATTATAACGATTACCATAACTGGGCGATATTACGTAAAAATTAATGGAAATCTTTTTTAATGATTTTTGCCTTATTGCGGTCGTTTTTTTTTGTTTTTTTTACGCTATCCGCAAATAAATATACGTTATAGTAATAAACGTTTTTGCCGATAATAATGTGGTTCTTTTTGCCAAAAAACTATTCCAGGTTAGGATGGAAATATTCGAAATTATAAATTTTCCAACCGTAAATATTACGATTCGATAAGTTACGGTAATTCGCGGCTGTTTTTTGCATTTTATTAAAGAAGTTACTTATTAATTTATCGATTATAGCTTTTATAATAACGATTATAATTACGGCTAATTCATTAATTCTTTTAGAATTTGCATTACGTTTACGATAAATTGGAATATTATTATTGCCATTATTATTATTATAATGAAAGCGTTTATTGCTCTTTAATGAAAAACCATTATTGTTTTCCGGATTACCGGCGTTTACGGCTTAAATTCGTTACTATTTGGCTTAAGGTTTGCTTTAAGGTTGCTTTTATTACCGTAAAGGCTAAGCAGGTCGTAAAGGTAATCGGAAAGATTAAGTTTATTATTGGCCTTAAAGGGCCTAATATATAAAATCGAAAGGATGCATTTGTTTTTAATTCCGGTTCTTTTAATTTTAAGAAAATAGGTTTTCGCTTTAAAAGGTTCGGTTTCGCTAATGACGGCGTATATGCTTATTTAGGAATAAATTATTTTTATTTTTAATATTTTCGTGCGATTAAATAAAGTTTTTTCGAACGGATAAACCGCTTTTTATAAATCCTTAATTCATAATTAAATCGATATAAATAAAGAATAACTGGATTGCTTTACGGGCTTTACGGGTTTTACGACGGGTTTTTAATATTTTTATAGCTTTATTTATTATTTCGTTATCGTTTGGATATTAAAACTTAACGTTTTCGTTATTATTTAATTATTTCTCGTTTAATTATTTAACGTTTAACTATTTCTCGTTTCTTAAGGATAAGGCTAAAAGATTTTTAATTATAAATATACGTAATGTTTAATTAAGAAAAGTTAAGAATAATGCAATAGGTATTGGTACTTTTTATAAGGCATATGGCGTTTAAAAACGGAATTAAATAGCTTTTTTCCGTTATTTAAGGTTTTTTAAAGTTTGGTTAACGTTAAAGACTGCTGCTTAATTTTAAGCAGGGTCGAGGTTTTAATAACGTACTTAACTTTTTTATAATTCCTTTTAGTAGCGGTTAATAAATCGTATTGCGAAAAAAAACGTTTAGCGAAATTCGAAAGTATTTATGGCCTACGGATTTTCGTTTAATGCTAGTTCTTAAAATCGTAATTTTCGTATAGGTTAATTTTAAGGTTATATAACGGAAATATCGTTTTGTTTTAGGAAGTCTTTAATTTCGTTAATATTTTGTATTTATTAAAAGCGTACGACGTTTAATTTAAGGTATTTATTAATAAATGCGATGATTTTGCAGCAATTTGCAAGGCCTTTTTTAATATAAGATAAACGCTTTAAAACTTAAAAAGGGAATAATATTAAGTTTTAAATATTAAATCGGTTAAAAAAATATAAATAAGGTTTAATATAAGGTTTTAACGAGGTTTTACGAGTTAGGTTAAGGTATAAGATTAAGGTATAAGAATGCAAAAATCCTTTTCCGCTTAATCTAACGCCTTAACGGCGGCGGCTTAAGGGAAGTAGGGGGGAAAATTGTTCTTAATAAGAACAAAGTATTATATTGATTGTATTGTATTAAATTGGATTATATTGGTCCGGATTAACCGGAAATGCTACCATTTATAAGGCAACGAAAATAATTAAGTAAAAATAAAAACGTAATTATATTATTTAGGCTTAAGTATGCCGGTTGCGTTTAATGGAAAGGTTTATTTAATGTAGTGATTTAATTTAATGGCTTATGCCATATGGCATTATAACTGCTCCTATTTTCTTAACATACCGGTTAATTTATTAACGGGATTTGTTTTTATTAAGAAATAAATGGCTGTTTCGTATTAATAACGTGCTTATATTTTCGTTATATCGAAATCGCAATAAAAGAAATGTTATTATTAGCGTTATTTAAACGGCCTTATTATTAAAAACTTAAGAAATAAAAGCTATCGTTAACGTTATTTAAACGGCTTTATTATTAAAAATAATACGGCTTATAAGTTTTATACGATTTTGCCTGCAAAATCTCGAAATAACCGCAAAATCGATGCCGATATAACGGCATTTTACATTCGGATTAAAAAATAAAAAACTTTAAAGCCGAAGTTTCGAAGTTTTAAAGCTTAAAAATAAAACCATTAATTAAAAGCATTAAATTATTTTTCGAAACTATCGTAATGGCTTTAAAATTAGCGCATAATATCGTATAAAAAGTATTTACAAGTCCGTAAATGCAAAAAATAGTTCATAATAATTATATAGCCCATTTCCTTATTAAATTAAGCGCGAAACGCAATAACAGAACGAACCTGTATTTCGTCCTTTATTCCAAGGCCCGTATGCGCCACCCTTACGGTATAAACGAATAGGTAGACGGTTAACGCTTGCGATACAAAGTAAGGGCATTTTGCTGCCAGTGCCACCCAAATTTTAACATGGAGCTTTGCGAGCTTCGTAAGCCGAATGAAATACGTTAATGGTCGAAAAAGCGGTGTTGGACAGCACGTGCTTGACAACCGCGATTCGTTAGAAAATCGATATTCCCTTCTCCTAAAGATACCGTATTTCGCGTACAGTGGACACATTAGCTGCAGGCACCCGATCCGGTCTGCCATAGGGCTCCCATCTCTAAATATCTGGTTACCAGTTAGTAGTGAGATATACGTCAAGGTGCACATGCTTCGGTCCTCCGTTACTTGCTCAGCAAGATATTGTATCCCGATATCCCGCCGCCATCTGGCAATCCAAATGGAGGGGCCTCCAGCGAAACGCCGACGTCTCAGCACCGACGATGCTGATGTCAATGTTGATGATGCCATCGGGGGACGCAGCGCTAGAGATCTAATTAATCGGATCCCCAAATCCTTGTCGCGCGCGATCAGTCCCCCAAAGAGGAAGAACAAAGCTGCTACCACCGTTGCAACCGCAGCCGCAGCCGCAGCCCCCCGCCGTGCGCTAATCCCGTCGCCATTCCGGCTCACGACGATCCGGGACCTCCCGCAGGAATCCAACGCCGATGCCGTCTCCCTCGGCGATCTGGTCGGTGACCCACTTATCGCCGAATGTTGGGACTTCAACTACTTGCATGATGTAGACTTCCTAATGAGTCACCTCGATGAGGATACGAGATCTTTTACCAAGGTTCATATTGTCCACGGTTTCTGGAAACGGGAGGATCCCAACAAAATATTTCTCGAGGTAACACTTCCAACACTTCCTTCCTGCCTTTGCAGCACGCACCGCTCTTCCCTACCCCTTTTCTGGTCAAGACGGAAACGTGCATATCTACGGAAGGGCTATGTGTTGCGCAATTCGCCATTTGGCTTGGTATTATGCATGGAGTGCAAGCATAAATCTGTAAACGTAGTGCTAGATATATCAACAGCCCATCCCTTATTGCTGAGCTAGTATATTAGATACTTATATCCTGTAAAAGTAAATGGCAAATCAAAGATAAGCTCCCATACTAACGGTCGAACAGCAACAAGCCGCCCAATACGACAATGTCGAGCTTCACGCAGCCTTCATGCCGGAGATGTTCGGCACCCACCACTCCAAGATGCTCATCCTACTCCGCCGAGACGACACCGCGCAGGTCATCATACACACCGCCAACATGATCGCCAAGGACTGGACGAACCTCACGAACGGCGTCTGGCAATCCCCGCCCCTGCCTCTCTCATCCACATCCACATCCGCCCCTACGTCCGCTGCGCAAGACCGCGAGAGCGACAGCGACGAGGGCGGGGACACCCCCCGGATCGGGAGCGGAGCGCGGTTCAAGGCCGACCTCCTCGCCTACCTGCGCGCGTACAACGCGAAGCGGAACGTGTGCCGGTCGCTGGTCGCCGAACTGCAGAGGTACGACTTCTCGGGCGTCCGCGGCGCCCTCGTTGCCAGTGTTCCGGGAAAGCACGACGTGCAAGACGAGCCGGCGGCGACGCGGTGGGGTTGGGCGGCCGTCCGACATGCGCTCCGGGCCGTGCCTATCACCACCACCACTTCTTCCTCTTCCTCTTCCTCTTCCTCCAGCGTTCACACAAAAGCAGGGAAGGGAGAGGGGAGGAAGTCGACAAGAAGGGGCGCAGAGATCGTGGCGCAGATCTCGTCGATCGCAACACTAGGGGCCAGCGATACCTGGCTGCGCCGCACGCTGTTCGAGGCGCTCTCGACGTCTTCAACGACCAAGCCGGAGTTCAAGGTCGTCTTCCCGACGCCGGACGAGATCCGGCGGTCGCTGGACGGCTACGCCTCCGGCGGCTCGATACACATGCGGATCCAGTCGGCGCAGCAGCAGAAGCAGCTGCAGTACATGCGGCCTCTCCTCTGCCACTGGGCCAACGACTCGGAAAGGGGCGTCTGTGAGTTTTTTTGCGGGGGGGGGGGGGGGGGGGGGGGGGGGGGGGGGGGGGGGGGGGGGGGGGGGGGGGGGGGGGGGGGGGGGGGGGGGGGGGGGGGGGGGG